>CABFVX010003328.1:31620-88602 GCA_902151425.1 Timema shepardi
CTTTAACAAATTTCCAAAGAGTAATTTTGAATAGTACGGCCGAAATTGAATTTGTACCTTGGGAAAACTCCCATCCTGTGATAAGTGTCCAAGACACGGATGAACCAAGAAGTGCCCATTGAGGCACACGACATCAGTTTATAAGCAGTTTTTTTCTGAGGGGAGGGGAACATAGGGGAAAACAAAAAGAACATAGGAGAACATCACATCGAACAGAGGGACAGGGGCGGTAAAGAACAAATAGGTCATTGGAGAGGCGTCTGGAACATCACGTGATCACCACATGATCACTTCCCATGAAGCAACGCGAAAATAACACGCTCACAATGCCACACCTCTGATTTTCCCAGTTATGTCTTTTCACTCGGGGCGAGAACAATGTGCACGGGCCGGGATGTTTGTTGACAAGACTTCACACACAGAGACCGAGAAACGGGGCACTTTTGGTGAGTCCAGTTATGTTCACTCTTCGTGGTTGTAGAATTGGTGTTATTTTACTCATTTTTTCTTCTTGCTTGTAATGTTGATTTCAAGCAACGTTACAAATGTATTCCTTTTACAGATTCACGGTGGTTACTTTGACCAATTTGCTGAGCCGAAGAAAGGTAGGTTTCAAAATTTTAGGGCTGCCAAATTTCAAAGAGCATATCCTTCTATTATTAAAAATTATAAATAATCTAATTGTTAATATTTATGTTATAAAAATAATAGTTCAATCCACATTCTTTAAACCCAAATATAACATTTGGACATGTGAATCAAATCCCAGGACTTTTGCTTTTAAACAATCCACAAACCTCCATAGAATTTCAAATCCACCAGAGAATTTTCATCTTTTACAAACAGTTGGCATCACTATAAAGCTAACTTCCTGTTTAGACTTAATACCACTACTTCCTGTGTAAGATACAATAAATACAATTAAATAAAGAAGTGTGTGTAAATATGTGTTAAATGTTTTAACTTTTATTTGTGCTCTATTTCTATACAATTCTACCATTTTATTTGACTAAATCAAACATATCTTAAGTGCATTGTAGCAGTTTTGAATTTATAATAAATGGACATAATCCAGTTTTGAAAGCAAATTGTATAACCACTACTGGCTTGCTAGATCTATCATAGCTTCACCAGAGCCCTGTTAGCCGTCACGTTTCAGGGTTTCTGCGGGGTTAGGCAGGAATGGGATGGGGTAAAAGCCTATGACAGTGTGTGCAGATGTAAAGTATGGGAAGCACTGAAGAAGAAAGGAAGAAGGTAGAGAGAAACATATCAAAGAAACAAACAAAATATGGCTTTTAAAATGAAAAGAAAAAGACAATTCACATCCTCTTCCAAATATAATACAATTACTTCAAAAAGCAAAAAGAGATTTTCCTTGTGAATAAGAAAGGAGCGAAGGATGATATGGTAAGTAATGAGAGGAATATGGACAAAGGGAGTGTGAGCTGTGTGAAAGTGGAAGGGGAGAGTTGGTCTGAACCAAGTGCAATCTCACCCCTAGTTAGATGCTGGTTACAGCAAGGAAGACAGACAGGCGCACGACCAGTGAGACAGCAGGAGGTGAGCAGTTAAAGATAGTTGAACCTTTAAATAGCTGGGGAGTGTGATAGAGGAAAGTGTAAGAACTATAGTATGGAGCAGGGATGTGCAGAGGAAGTGTAAAGGAGTGAGTTACAGGACATACTATGTACCAATATTAACATACACAGATGAAACGTGGGAGAGGAATAGTTGAGGAGCCAGGACAGGATAGAAGGCACAATTAAAGTGGTATGGTCATGTGAGAAGAATGGGGAGAAGATAGCAAAGAAGATGCTGGATAGTGAAGTGGGGGGCAGGATGGATCAGGGGACAGGTGGATGAAGAGAGTGCAGAGAAGAAGATTGGGTCAATGTGGAGGAGGAGAGGAGGTGGGAAGAAAGGATACGTTGGAGAGGTTTATTTCCCAAACAGACCTGGCCAGTGTCTGGAAGCTGTTCATGATGATGCACAAAATAAAACAAATACATTAGTTTCATGAAATTGACTACTTTACCATTTAAATGTGAGTAATGGACAAGTTTATTGATTTAAGTTTGAAATAGCCATAAAACAATCAAATAGCCAAATAAAGGTTCCCTCAGTCTAGGGAATTAATTTCCTTCAACAATATAAGGTAAAAGATTTTGGCCTGGTTATTATGATGGCAATAATGTGATCAAAGGCAGATATTTAAAGATTAACAAGGAAAAAAATCGCTAACGTGAACTAAATGATATATTTTTATTCTCCTGTCTTTGATATGTTTGGTAATTACATATTTTAGCAATAATTTTCCTATTTCTCACACCATACTATTTAAATAAGAGTTAATGTAATACAAATTTTTACCGGATTAAATATTTTATATTCCTCTCTGCTCACTTGCACACCTTCTGCTATCTGCTCCTCCCACCTATTTTTTGGCCTCCTTTATGAGCTTTTCCCTACATACATTTCTATCATCTTTTTTGGCTTCCTTTCCTCAATCCTCATCACATGTCCATGCTTCCTCTACTATCTCACATACTCCCTCTATTTTTACTCTTTATCGGATAACTTCATTACTTATCCTGTTTCTGCTCATGGCGGCTAACATGCTCTTCACATGGTCTCCACTTATAAAGTATAAACATTAATGGTAATAAAGTGTTTGTACCTGAACCAAGAGACTATAGTCTGCAAAGATCTATATGCACAGCCCCATCCATCATCATCCATACCATCTTGCATGTAATGATGATAACTATATAAACCTTTTACAAGAGACAGTTGTGATTCTTTCACTGAAACAAAAGAAAAAACAAACACCTATACAAAAAATAGAAAACTAATGTAAAACTAATAAAGGATTAAGTCTTAATATAAATAATAGCTCCACAAAATCCAAAATATATTTTATAATGTGCATTTTTGTCAAATCATGATGAGTGTACCAATAGTGTAAAGTTACTCACCTCGGTGGCATAGTTAGCTAACGCGCTTGTTTTAGTGATGAGCTAGACTGTCGAGGACAAGGCAATCAAGGTTCGAATCTCGGCTGGGTGAACTGGGGTAGGGGGGTTCCTAAATGATTTCCCAATTCCTAACCCATTAGTATAACTAGTATGTAAGCGTATAACCTGAATGGGTAGTAAGATGCAGTGTTAAAAAAATTGTGTGAAGTTCAAAAACCAAATATAATTTCTGATTCAACGTTATAAACTTCACACGTTCATAAATCAATATTATACAAATTTATTGTAATATTAATAATGTGTATATAAAATTTTGTTATTATTGTTAAAAATCCTGATTTGTGGTAAATAAAATTATTAAATTTTGCTATATAAAATAATGTATTTTGGTATTTAAAGACAGTAAATAAAATGTTTTTTCAGCTAAAAATGGTGTAGTGCTATGGATATAAAAATTACAGCTAAGTCTCTGACTCTTAAATCATGGTGTCTACTCAACTTCACCAATGAAATTACCGACTTTTCCCCTGTATCATTTCCTAATATTCCTGTCTCAAATGTATGTTGCACCCTGACCCTTTCCTCTCCCTTACATGTTTTATTTATTTTTATAAACAATAATAAAATTTAAATAAAGTAATAAACACTTTATTATTTGTATTAACTTAGTTAACCAGAAATTAGCTGACAGTAATCGAGCTTTTTCTGTACTTTTGTTTGGTAAATTATCATACATTGGCGCTGACTCTAGGGGGCTTTGAGTATTTTGCCACACACCCCCCCGCCAACCCCTCTCCCTCAATAACGGTCATGAGGAGGTTGGGCCCACCTAAAAATTGAATTGTTAAATATTTTATTTGGGTTTGTATACTTAATTTATATCTACTACAATATGAAGCCATAATCAAAAGAAGAGAACCTAATAAAAATAGATACTTTAGAGATGATGCTTGGCAGGGTGGAAGTATTATTGGCTGCTCACGGTAGAAAGGGATTTCTAGGGTGGTCTTCTTGTCGCTTCACGGGTTAGGTTACTACTTACTACAATTATATTCCAATAGGTGAAGTAAGCATTATATTCCTTGGGATTGTAAAGATATAAGCCTAATTGAACATTTTGTTCCTGAGAATTTCTTCAAACCTTTTTTCCTAGAATTCTTCCTACAGTGAAGTCTTTGTTTAACATTGTAGTAGCCTAGTCATTACATAAAAGACATTGCCTTCTTTTATAAAAAGAAAATTCAGTTTTAATATATATTAGGAAATAATAAGTCCTGTACGTATTTAACTCACTGTCAAACATTTTTATTGTAAAAAGGTAGAGGAACTCAAAATTGTGGTAGCTTTATGGATTAAAAAAATAGTGTTAGAGTGCAAACCTTTTTCGGTTAAGCATTAAGGGGGATTATAATACACTTTGCTCAGGATTTTAAGTTTTTTATTGAAACTTTTGTTATAGATTAAATTTTTTAAATACAACTTTATAAGATCCTGCATAGTCGTTTCCTAAAATCCCATAGTGACAAGTTTTATTCTGCGAAACATGTTCATAAGAAAAGACTAGCTAAAATTATATAAAATATATCACTTTTCTATTTATTATGAATTTGTTTGTGTAATAAAATGTATGTTACTGCAGAATGTTAGGTGACATTATTATGTTAGCTTTTTTTTTTAATGCAATAAAAAGCTAAAGTTTAGATTAAGTGTAGTTCTCCCTCATGACGTTGAAACTGTAATAGTTTTTACATAAAATTGGAAACATCGGGCCCGGGCCTCCCATTTCCAATAATTTACTTAAGTCGGCACCTATGGACCGTAATGTATTCTTCATTGTAAGTACCATTTCTTGTAAAAGTTATAACAATATAATGTGATATTTTATATTATTCTTTTAATTAATAACCTGAATAACAATTCCTCTTAGTTTTGAACTGATATGTAATGTGCATTTGAACTAAATATAAATATATTAAGACTAAAAACATCCAGTTTTTATAGAAAAATAATTTGTTTTAAGAGCTATTATTAGTTGTTTAAATTTTATTCGAACTTCGATTCGACTTCGAGAATATTCTTGAATAATAATGCAATAAAAAGCTAAAGTTTAGATTAAGTGTAGTTCTCCCTCATGACGTTGAAACTGTAATAGTTTTTACATAAAATTGGAAACATCGGGCCCGGGCCTCCCATTTCCAATAATTTACTTAAGTCGGCACCTATGGACCGTAATGTATTCTTCATTGTAAGTACCATTTCTTGTAAAAGTTATAACAATATAATGTGATATTTTATATTATTCTTTTAATTAATAACCTGAATAACAATTCCTCTTAGTTTTGAACTGATATGTAATGTGCATTTGAACTAAATATAAATATATTAAGACTAAAAACATCCAGTTTTTATAGAAAAATAATTTGTTTTAAGAGCTATTATTAGTTGTTTAAATTTTATTCGAACTTCGATTCGACTTCGAGAATATTCTTGAATATTCGCTTCGACTTCGCTTCGAACTGAAAAAACTGGCTTTGCACACCCCTAATAAATAATAATTTATTTTAAAATTCTCTCTTTTAATTTCCTCTCCTTTCTTCATAAATAACTATATATTTGATAAGAAATTTATTGGTAGTCATTAATAAGTGACTAAACATTAAAAACAAGTTTTTTATAATAAATTTATTTTCAAATATTAGAGCTTTGACAGCATTCTCAAGCTTTCTTTTTTCTATTGTAATTTAGAATTTTAATTTTAATTAATGATTATTGAAGAGGGTAGAATTTAAATTTTAGCCTAGATAAATTTTTTTCTATATAAGTCGCCTATATTGGAACCGCCATTTTGATTTTTCATATTTTGGCTTCAGATTCATAATGATCGACTCTAAAAGCCCTTGGATACTGAGTTTTACTTAGATTGAAAATATTTTTGAAGACATTTTCCACCATGTTGAATCCACCTTTTTTTTTTTAATTTTGACTTTGGATTCTTAACCAGCAACCCCCAAAACTCTCAAGTACCAAGTTTCACTTAAATTCTCAAATTGAAAAATGTTTTTGACATTTGACCAACTTTTTGGGATTTGGCCCCACTGTGCACCAGTTGTATACCTATCCTTCTTACCTGTCCCTTTTGTGATGCCCTCGTGGGGGTTTGTTAGAGGACTGTTGGAAGATGATGTGATTGGGAAGTGGTAGACATTAGTTCTCCTGAAACAAGGCCTGTCCATGGGAAGATTTAGCTCTCGATGCAGTCTCTGACGAATTATTTCTGAAATTCAGTACAGTATTCCTTTTCATACTTACTTATTTCATTGCATTAAGAACTCGAAAAGTAAGTCAAATACCCTTATCTTGAGTTAGTCCTATCCACCCTATTTGGTATTTTAATATTTTTTATAATAAATTTTATTAATATTCTATTACCCCATTTTCTGTTTACTTTTTTTTAACACCGCATTTTACTACTTGTTTACATGATATACTTTAGATCTATTAGGCTTAAGGTTTAGGAATGAATTTAGATAAAATGTACCCCCATTTGTGTGGTGAGACAAAGAGAGAGCAGAAAACCATGAAAAACCACTCCCGATACAACCAACTAAGAGTCAAACCTCCATCTCCCCACCATCAGTAGTTTAGTCTACTTGGACAGGAGCCTGTTAGACCATGAGGCCGATGAAACAGGTCAGTGTTTGGTAGGGTGGTGGTTTAGCATAAATAATGTGGTACTAGCTCCAGCTCTTTGTGGCAAGCCATTTCATGAGTTTGTAATCATATATGGTCATTTCAAATGTATTTTATTTTGTTTTAAACACCTAAAAAAGTCTTATTTTTTTTTAATGGCACTATACATATTGGTATTTTTTCACATAGTTATGTTAAATAATTGTATGTTTATTCTAATCAAGTTCAACTCGTTTCAATACATTGAAACTTTCTGAGAGGCTGTCTGGATATCAACTCAAATAAAATAAAAAACTTGAGCTTATACAACCTTAAAATTATAATCTACAAGCATCCAAAAGTCACGATTTAATTTCTAAGGATCCAATAGCTTAGTTCAGTTGGTACCGTGTCTTACTAAATTAAGGGTTCTGAATTTTATTCCCGACATGGCCAAAAAATATATAATTGGTGAAATGTGGGTTTACCCTTTAATGGTGATGAATTAACCACATGTGGTTGGGTGTTGTTTGTTCTACATTTAAGTTAGTTTATAAGTCCTGTGCTAATATAGCTAGTCGGTTCAGAACGTACATGTTAAATACCTCTAATAATAATGATTATAATAATAATACTGATTGATAAAATAATAATGGCAATATTAATAAAAATAAAAATATTACTACTAAAAATAATAAATCAATAATAATAATTTGAAACATATTCAAATGTTTTATGTATTGTACTGTACTGTAATATATCATAATATTACATAGTTTCCTGCAGGTTCTGTCTCGAATGTAAGCGTCTCCATTTATTCCAGTCGTATCACCAATTTATCTTCCTCAACATGGGTCCAATCGACACCTCTACACACTCCTCCTCTTGGCCTCCTGCTGACCACCTCCATTTCGAGTGTAACATTAGCGTAGACTGCTAATATGAGAATGTTACTACCCGCCCCGAAACAAGCTAATATTCATAGATATCCTGCAATACCGATAGAACCTGCCAGTTAAAATATTACCCCAAATAATCTTATACTCATTGACTTCCAGCATTATTAAACATCACGATCTTACTATTTGTACACAAATTGTGCAGACCCCTGATGTTCCGACGAAGAAAGCCAGCAATGCTCTGATTGAGGCCAGTACTGTACTCATATGTTTGGACACCTGGGTTAGCGTGCGTGATCTAACAAGCATAACTCTACACCTGCTCATCTTGTGAGTCAAAATCAGCGGCAGATGTTCAAGACAACAAGAAACCAGCCTACGTGATAAACACATCGACGCCTTTCCACCAGATGTTTGCAAATGACGTAATTACTAAGGAAAACTCCCACCTTCCCACCCGGCAACTAGACCTATATAACGAGGGAACACAGACAATCAAAAAGACTATTACTTTGGCCACTTCCACGAGAAGTCCTGTTGAGGACTAGGACGTTATCCAGCCAGGATGGCTTGTGATATCTTTGTTTAAATCTATAAAATATAAATTGCTGTGATGGGTTTGATTTTCTTAAAATACTTTGGTTTATTTTGTTATGGAAATTTGTCAGTGTAGGCATCGGTATAATGTTTTGCTAAAACCTTTAATTTGAAATGTACATACTGTTATGGAGCACTTAATGCTTCCTGCTACCGCTTGGGCGCTACTATTGTATTTTCTTGGTTTAAAGAGAAAGACACATTTTTTGGTTATTTTTATGTCTTGCAATATTTAGGATGAATATGATTTTTTTTTTTTGCCTTTGTGGTTGTCAGTAATTTAAATTCTTTAAATTAATAATGTTTCTTTTGTTGGTTATTTTGAAGACTTCTTTGCTTTGAAGTTGATATTAAAGTAACTTAATTTTTGTTGTTTAATATGGTTTTGACATTAATATTCGCTGATTCATTTAGGCAAAATTACAATTTATATAATGTAACTCTTTCTTGTTTTACATTAAATATTTAAATTTGGGAATTTAGTTTAATTCTTTAAAAGTGACGAGGGTAATTATTCCGCGAAAGTTTGAGTTTAGCTCGGAAGTCAAACCTTTGTGATTTAATGTAAATAACTGATGCAATATTTAAATTTAAATTTATTTTATAAATTTAAAACTGTTTAGTCTATTCACTGGTGTGAATGTGATGCGTTATAATCCTTTTAAAAGAGGCTGATTAAGCTCTTTGCAGTTTTTGTAATAGTTAGTAATATAAACGTTTGATCTTAATTCACTGTGGTGAATTAGACGCTTGTATATCATTTAGAAAAGTTTCTTTAAATAATAGCAATTATTTTGTTTATTTTGTTGGTTTCTTCTAGACAAGTTTAGCTTTTTTTAACGCCTTGCGCATCTAATATTTTGCTAAGAATTTATTTGTTTTTCAACGCACTTCAGTAACACCTGTAAGACCATGCAACTTGTTGTTTTAACACTGTTTGTTACTTTGAATAAAATTCAAATATTTCACTAACCTGCAAATATTTTACTTTCTCATATAATTATGTCCTTTAGTTATCACCCCCCTCTTTTTTTAGTCTATTGTGGCCGTAGCTAAATAGTGAGAGTGGGGCGGTACACGAGTATCCTCCTTGGCATACCCCGTTCCTCCCTACTCCTCACATGTCCATACCCCCCCAGTTTCACCGTTTCTATCCTATCCTGCAGGGGTTCCTCTCACCTTTTCATTTCTCATTCTGTCTATCCTTGTCACTCCTGGCCTACTCCTAGGAGATAATAAATATGGCAATATAAAATTAATTGGTCATAAACATTAATTATAATAATTATAATTAGATTTGTACTAATTGATTTGCTTTATTTTTCCAACTTAGCATTTCAAACCACCCAAAATTATTAGTTTCATTAACTTTCTTAACCAGATTTTATTTTGAGTTTCTAAGTAAGTGAGAAATTTGTACAGATATTCTAAGAAACTTAACCACACATTTACTGAGTTACTTACTGAGTTGGTCCGGTGTTTTATTTTTGGGGTACACAAGTGTGACAAAGTGTCCACACCCTGGTGGTATGAAGTGAAATGCTTGTGGTATAAAGTCTACTGGGGTGGTGTCCCCGTCGAGGTGCTCCAAGAAACATCGTTCCACCCTCTTGGTGTGTCTTTCCACCGAGTTTAGTAGCATACCATAAAGGTTCGAAGACTTACATTCACGTGACACCAATGTCAAACAGTCCATTTTTAACTTCAACTCCATAAATGAGAATTTTCCTAAATAGAAAAAAAACCCTGATTATTTGTTTGTCTTGGAATTTTGGCAACATGGTATATTTACAATTGTAAATTAAAGAATTTATCTCTCATTAATGTTTAACAACTTAAATAGTGTCTTAATACAGTGTATGAAAGGTCCAGTTAGAGAAATGTATATTGTTGATCCAATGTTTAGGACAGGGGTTGGTGATCGACTTATACAAGGTCTTGCGATCAAACACCCATTGTTTCTCTATTCTCTAGTTTTTATTGTTTGTTTTTTTGTCCATACTTCTAATATTTATTCCTTAAATTCAATATTTGTTCAAATATTTATGTCCCCCGCCTTTATAGAAGAAAATATAGAATTAATCAAATGTACTATTTCATATAAAAAGTTTAATTTTATTATAACATTACCCATTTTGACCAATAAAGGTAATTTTGGTAATACTAAAATATTATTTGAAAGTCCTTATTAGATTTGAAAATCTAAATACTCAAAAACTTATCTTTAATGGTGATGTAGCTTTCTAACACAATCAAGTAAAAACTGCCACGAGATCCACCTGTCGATCATAATCAATCAGTGTACGATCTTTGGTCTAGGGCATTCCTTACAGATTATAATGCAGATCTGTTTTATATATAGTCAGGCATGAATTAATTAGTCAAATAACTATTTTTTAGGAAAAAAAGCTTTGTTAATTAAAGTTACTAATAAGAATCAGATTTAAATAGAATTACAAAATATGGCTATTAAGGATGGCCTGTTAAGACAAATGTGCTTGATAGTTTATTCGGAGAGTGGAAACGATGAGTATTTCAGAAAATTTGATTTTTTAAGAAAATAAGCTAATTGTTCCAAAAAAACTAGTATGCAGTAATGTATCTGTTCAATTTACCAAAGAGTGAAATTTTATAATAAATTAAATATGCCTCTAGATAGCCAGCCTGTGTTTGTCTGAAAAAGACGGTGTTGCAAAATATATTTTACGATGAACATTCTTAGGGGAGCCCTAACATATATTATTCTCTCCAAACTATTGGAATATTCCACTTAAATACCTTAGCCACTCACCAGCGCAGTTAATAATGTCTAGATCATTGCATTCCAAATTACCAAACTCGTTGTCACACTTAGATCCACCAATAGTTGATAACCTGAGCGAAACCATTAATAGTAGGCAAACTAACTATTATAACAGAGGTGTTGGGAAGCCGACACCTTCCAAACCTGGGGACTTCATTTACTATAAATGATAAAAAGTGAGTCAAGTGAGTATTGGAGCACAGCAGTAATTTTGTGAATAACCTTCCCTATAAGTTTTATTTAATACAGAGTCCATCTGGCAATATAAGTTGTTAATTTAAGAGAAATTTCCTTAAACTGATTTCCTGTGAGTGTTACCAACTGAACCCAATCAGCTGGGAGGGGGCTATAATATCTCAAAATAAAGGCATAATTACAATTATGTGTCATATATATATATTATTTATCACGGTATCGTACTACCAGCTCAGGTTATACGCATTAGGATAATTACTCTGGTGGGTTAGGGATAAGGAAGGAAGTATTTTAAAGATAATCTACCCACATTTGCGTGGAAGGAGAGTGGGGAACCGTTTAGTAAAACCACCCTGAGTAGACCCAACTGGGAAACGAACTCCAACCTACCCACCATCAGTAGGCCCCAGCCCAACAGAACCATTCTGCCACTAAAAAGGGTCTGTCTGTAATAATGTTTTAACATTTATCAGGTGTAGCAGTGGAATGTAATGAGGATGTTAGGTCTGTGTTACAACCTGGATTGTTGGCCCTCATCTACAATTACAACAATGGTAACTGGAAGTGGCAAGGAGGTAGATCCCCCCCAAATATCTTGAAGATTCGTCTAATTCTGTGGGTCTATGACTAAACATGTGTATTTTAGGTTTATTCAAATTTCCAATTTATATTTAGAGCTTCTGAGAGGACGAGTAAACTATGTTTGTACAAATGTTTGTGTGTAGGTGTAGAATAATAATTTATTGTTATGTTAGCAATTTGTCATCAGATGACTGTGGTGGTCACATGACACATTTATAGTATGTATAGGTTATATGTGCTTGGCTTGGCACTTAATATCTGATTTGTGTTAGTCTTTGTGTCAATAAAGTTTTTAAGTTCAGCAGGTCAACACTTATTATTTCAATGTTAATATATGAGATACATTTAAATTAGTAGCACTTAATTTTTTTATAAACACACACTTTTATTAATCACTCATATAAGGATGCAAACATTTATTCAGTTACTAAAACTTAGATGTTATGTCTTCCATTAAAAAGTGATCGGATAATCAAACATTATGGGTGAGAACTGGCTGTTTAACTCAACCAGAGCTTTAATCAACAATCACGTCCTAATTGTTAATGATGCACCTGAAAATTAGATTTGAGACACTCATTAAAGGTTTGATCAAACCACCCATTATTGCTAGTTAGACTGAAATATTACATTTTATAGATGTTTAATGATTTTAAGAACAACTTTATTTTCCTACTTTTAAAATATCTCAGACATAGATTTGTAGAAACATCATTGTCTCCCATTATTAATTCTTTTTTTAAATACCACGCCTTACTACTTGTTTGGGCTTTACGCTTATGTACTGATTACGCTAATAGTTTTAGGGATTAGGAAGGTTATATTTATAGGAGGTGTAACCATATTTGCATGAAGGGAGAGTGGAACACCATTTTAGAAAGAACCCCTCAGTACACTCGATCGAGATATGAACCTCGATCTCCCCGTCATAAGAAGTCTAGTCCAACACGAGACTTGCATGTTAGACCATGTGGTCACCGAAGCGGGTCATTATTAATTAGTGGAATACAAAAAAAACTATGGTGAAATATCTTGCATTAACTAGCTTAGCATTTCTCAACATCAGCTAAACTTTGTTTGGGATTCCAATAAAAAATACCTAAATATTTAATAACAAAAATTATTAAGCAAAGTTTTGTCGTGTGAGTACCTAACTCTCGTGTGCAACTGGAAACCCAAACAAAGTGATAAGTTGGCCAGGAACAGGAGTTATTTGATATTGTGTTGTGGACAACTAACAAAGTCATGTCTGGGTGAAAGTGCTTTGACCTAGCTTTAAATCATACACATTTAGTCAACATATAATCTTGCCAAATTTTTAACAACCAAGATATATTTATCGTAGATTGACTAGCCAGGCAATATTTTATACCAACCTAATAATTAATTCTAATAGTGTTAGTGGCATACACATTTTCCTGGAAGAATAGTAGCTGGCCTAGTGAGATAGAAAATTACTATTCCTTTCACTGTTCTGCCTCCTTCAATTTGAGGTCCCCAGCTATGTCCCGCATTAAAACCAGAGTCATGTACTCCTGTGGACCAGGAATGTAAGACAGGTATTTGGATAAGAGTTTAATTAAGGGTGACATCTTCCCTCCATCATTACTTATTATTAATATTATTATTGGGTGTTCTGTCTTAAGACAGATCCATTTCTTTTGTCAGTGAACTAAGAGCGCCAATGGGCCCTGTCCTCTGCCTCCTCCTTTTTACTTAGAGCTAAAGTTATATTAAAAACCTAGATCTAATAACTGTGGCAGGAGTGTCAAGTACATTACTATCCTCGTCCACACTTAACACTCGTTGGATCAAACTCAGCTCCTTTTGGCAAAGAGTTGGAGGCCATCAACTCTGCTCTAACACAACTTTTCTACCATCTAACATCCTTTCAGTGACAAAGGGAGCATTACAAGCTGTGGTAACTAATGCCCCTATGAGTGGAAACTTATCTGACATCCACCATTTCATAGAACAACTTTAAGGCCTACAGAAGACTTTATATAAATCTCCAGTGTATTCCATCACACTGCGGTATACAGGCCTCAAATAAAGCAGACTTCCTAGCAGAACTTAAAAGTAATATCATTCCTCATTACACATCTTCATTAAGAAAGCCATACAAGCAAAAGAAATATATTGTAAACAACATTAGACTAATAAGTTAGGAATGAGGAAGGTTTAATTTTAGATGAAGTGTACCCTCATTTGTGCAAAAGGAAAAAATCAGCCTCAGTAGACCCAACTCGGATTCAAACCTCATTATCCCTGCCATTGCCAGTCTACCATAAGAGTGACATTTAAGACTATACGGCCATCGAAGTAGGTTTAATGGGAGTTAAAAGACCTTCATACAACACTATTAAAATCCATAGCTTTTTCCAAAACAAAAAAATGACCACCATATCACTGTATTGTAATAATTATACAGCACTTAATGAGTTCATATATTAAACATTTGAACCCCAAAAAGCCCTGAGTGAGAAAGTAATATCAAATTGTTATCACTCTCTACTTGCATACCACACATTAAGTACTTACTCTTACTGTAAAAGATGACAGGAGCCATTCTTTGTGCCAGCTCACAATAGAACTCACTGGTCTGTAGGAAATGCAGCCGAGCATCCAATACAACCTTTACATCATACACAAAATAACAAAATGATAATAGTGAATAAGGAAAACATTATGAATAACAATGTTATAATATATTAGCTATTAACAGTTAGCATTCATAAGGTAATGAGAGTATTTGTCCGACATAGCATCCCTTCATTCTCTTTGGAGATTGTTTTTATAATACTATTGCACTGTTCAGTTTAGAGTTTGTAATAATTATATGATCTGTATTTTTAACTTATTTCTTAAAATATGCTAATTCATTTTTAAAAACATATGATAATTATGAATTAATCAATTACTCTAAGCAAAGTTAAAAGTCGCTCATACTGATTCCCATTGCATCATTTATCAACAACCATTTTTTTAAATACCACAATCTTATATGTAATGTGATTAAAAATAACAAAACATGCTATTTTAAAAAAATAATTACATTTAGAAAAAAAATGTTCACATTTAAAAAAAATCCTTTACACATTATTTTGTTCTACATAACCTTTCTGAACATTTAGTTGGTTTATTTTAGACAGTATTTTGTATGTATTTATATGAACATAAGAATTGTATTGTTCTAGGATAACATTAGACAATTTTATACCATCATATCCCACAATCATACCTACGCTAGCGAAAAATGTTAAGAAAATGTATATTTTCAACTGTATTCATAATCATTAACATGTCCAAAATACAATTCGATATACCAACCCACATAACAAAATTATATTGGGATGCTAGAAGGAGAATGGAAGAAATCCAAAATCCAGAGCATTAGCAAACAACAACATCATTAACATGTTTTGCTTAACCTGAAAAGTAGCAAGCCTACCATAGTTGCACATTTCCCATAGAATGTATCTTATAAGATCACCAATGTGTAGTTTAGTAGGTTTTATATGACTGATACCTTTCAGGGTAAGCGATGTGCACTTTCTAAACACCGGTTTAAATCAAAACAAGACTCTCTATTTGTACTGTATCTTATTGACTGTCCTGGCCATATATATTTAATCACACAAATGGGATAGGGATGATATAAATTATATATTTATTATTATATTATTTGTTTTCATGCTGGCAGAGTGGGAAAGCGTTTGGATAAAACCTCCTCAGTGAACTTAACCAGGTTTCAAACCCTGACCATCCCATAGCAAACCTGACCAGAAAAGGTTGGTGTTTTGTCTGCATGTTTAGTGAATCAGGTGTATGTAACTTAACTTTGGCCAGCACCTTACCCTCAATAATTATAGTATCTGTTTAGTGGGAATGGCCCACACACAAACACTAAGTTAGGTTAGTCCTCAGATGAGATAAATACAGGATTACCTAGACCAGGGATGGCCCCCCACCAGTGTGTTCAATCCGGCCTTAGAGATAAATAATTGAAATATGTTGCGTTGAAGCATAATTTTTTAAACACACCAAAACAGGATTTTTATAAGACAATGCCAATATATACATTTCCAAACTCGGTAGATCAATCTCAAAAATATATGCCTATGTTTGCACCCTCATATTCATGCGAACAAGTGTTTTCTATCATACAACTTATAAAAGTGATCTTAGAAACATACTTGATGAGTTTCTCTCTTCCCTCCTAAAAGTTTAACCCAGATAAAAAAAAATGCTAGAAGCTCATTCACAGTTTCACTCATCTCACGCCCCATCATACAAATCTTCTAAACAAACTTTTAAAAAAAGACTAAGCCACTGAGGTATTTATGATTATTTTTGTTAATCAATGTATTTAAACCTATTCATGTGAATATATTCTGTGTGTTTTCATTAAAATATTATTATTATTATTAATAGCACCGCGTCTTACTACCCGTTCGGGTTATACGCACTTACGCTAATGTGTAATGGTAGGGTGATTGTGAGATGAAATGGAGGACCTACAGTTTAACGTGGAATCCGAACCACGGTGGAGGCCTGGCATTCCCCACATTCACAAGATGTCTTGTCAGAGGTGAAGGAAGGGTTTGGTAATCAGATAAATCTGTGCNTACCCCTAGACATCATTAAAATAAATTGAAGAAAAGTGAATGAATGAAAGTTTTCAGATTGTCAATTTTTAACTTGTTTTTCATTTGGCCTTCCTGTAGGTAAGTTTGCACATTCCTGACCCAGACAATAGGTTGTATTTAGAACTCAACCACAAGTATAACAAATATTAAACTTAAGTAGTTGGTGGTTCATAAAGACAACAAGAATGGATATGTATAACTGTTAATGGTAGTGTGTACAACCCAAACGGGTAGTAAGACGCGGTGCTAATGATAATGTTAATGGTACTCACATTATTATTATTAGTATTTGTATTGCCTTTCTTGCCCTTGCGGTTGTTTTCTGTGCCCAGCGAGTCGGTTAGTAACTTATCGACAGAATCCTCGCAAACATTACTATCAGAAACAAGATAGAGTGAGGAGTGGGGGAACTCGAACCCTACACTTCCTCCCGCAATCTGCACAAAACAAAAACAGCTTAAGTCACTCATTCCATTTAAATTGGTGCTCTTTATTATACATTTATTTAGGGATGAAACATAATAAAACAAATTCTTTGGAGTGTGATCACTAAAAAAAAAGTAGCCATAAAGTTGAAATATTGTATAATAATTTTAAATATTTAAAAATTAGGTGGCCCAAAAGATAAATAATTTTATAATAATGGAAATTTACAAAAATAAAGAAAAAGGAAAAAAAATTATTAAGTGTAAATTTAATTAAAAGAGCCCACCTACGGAAAGAGGAAAAATGTGGGAGGAATCCAATGCATAAAATACTGTGACATCATCTTCCTTTCTTCTGTCTTCTATAGTAGAAGTAGCCACACACATATTTTCAAACACTAATTTAAACAAACACAAATTGAGTAATATTTAGGCATTATTGCCTTCAGCAAATAAAAAGAGAAGAGGAAATAATAATTTAATAATTGTTGGGATAATAATAAGGTATAAGGTATTTTGAAACCGTATTAAAATACTCATTCATATCATTTAACATGCCCTTTTTAAAAGTAGTTTTAAATTAATACAAAATTTCCTAAAGTAGCTTGCTGTGTAAAAACGCCCAATTCTAGCATCAGACATTATAGTGTCTAGGTAAATAGATGAACCTCTACTAGATTATTTCAGGTGTTTCCTAGGATTGAAATCTATTAATATTAGGTGTATCACACCTCCGTACCATAGATATGGGTGTGACAAACCAGAAGACTTCCTCGGCCCTTCAGCTTGGCTTCAAGTTTAACTAGCCTCACTAGTCCTCTCACTCAACATCGGGTTATGATGGTGATCTTAACTAAAATATGAATAAACTAGAAGCCAAGAATGCTGAAAGATTATTATTTTTGTTCTGTTTCTTGTATATGAACTTGTAAAGCCATTATTTATTCGATTAGTCTAACATACAGATGTTTTGAGCGATCTTCTTCTGGCCCTTTCCTGCTAGAGAAGGAAACTTGAAATTATATACACGAGTCTACCAAGTAACAAATTGCAACTGTGAATCAAGCACATCCTTTAACTTTCCATACTGTAAATAATCAAAGTTTAAAAGTTTGAATTTAATGTGTAACTACCAATGTGAATTAATTACATCCCAGAACTGTATTTTCTGTATTTATTCAAATGCTCATCAGTTAACGTAATGGTTTTGCGCCTAATAGGTGCTTAACTTTTTCTTTGAAAAAAATTATCTATTTATGGGAGTGTAGAGTTAATAGCTTAAAGAGTGTGGCAAAGTAAAAATTATATTCTGTAGGAATATTAAGTTCAGACACAATTTACTTGATGGATCTTTTAGAGTTCTCAAAATAACTGAAGCTGTGATTCGTTTATATCTATGTACATCCCCATAAATATCAGATCTTTAGGTTCAAAATTTGTTTTTAGTAACATGTCTTACTACCCGTCTGGGTTAAATGCTTATGTACTAGTTACACTAATAGTTTAAGGGATGAGGAAGGCTATATTTAGAGGAAGTGTACCCACATTTGTGTGAAGGGAAAATGTACAAACATAATAGGAAAACCACCCTCAGTACACCTGATAGAGAATCAAACCTTGATCTACCCATTTTCAGCAGTATAATTTACTTTTAGAATACCCGCCTCAGTAGCGTAGTTGGCTAACGCGCTTGTTGTGTTGAGCTCGGCTGCTGAGAACGGGGAGATCGAGGTTCGAATCTTGGTCGGGTGAACTGGGGATTGTTTTTCCTAAATGGTTTTCCACTCTCCCTCCACGCAAATGCGGGTTCATTTCCTCTAATTCAACCTTCCCAATTCCTAATCTATTAGAGTAATTAATACTTAAAGCGTATAACCCGAACGGGTAGTAAGACGCGGTGCTAAATATTATTATTATTATTACTTTGAGAATATCACCTTAGACCATGTAGCAACCAAAGTAGGCATATATTAAGTATTAATTACTAAGACAATATATACCATACCTAAATAAAAGTTATAATTCCATACATAACAAAACTTATTAGATTTAATTTTATCTACATAACTATTTGCATGATATAGTTAAATAAATATTTGTATTTGAACTGCTACAGTCCACAGATTTGTTTGGAAACACTTAAAAGAACTAGTAGGTGTAATTTACTAGTCCACTTAATACCATCCAATTTAATGATGCAGCTCAAGATATAACGCATACACGGTTGTAGGGGTGGTATCCGACCGCTAGGAGAAGGTTCGTCATTGCAATAATTGGCTGAGAGTCTCTAATGTCAAATTATTTGAAAATAATTAATATTTGCTGAGTAACACTTTATTAACAATATATTAAGTGTCATAAAATGATTCAAATCAAATTTTCTTAAAGATTACTGTGATTATATTTTGTAAGCAGTGCGTTAACAAAACCGACAAGATGGTTTGTATGGTGTCACCAACCGCCTTTGTTTAGGCTGATTTGTGATTTTTATTTAATGAAACACATGACAGAAAAATAAACTCTATTTGAAAAGCATTTTTAAGTGACCTACATAAAGGAACCATCCAAACAATTATTTCCATAAGTTCATGTTTCATTCATGTAAACAACTTTATTAATTAATATCAAAACCTATTGTTTGTGTGAAAGTTTTGACTGCCAAAAGTAGTGATAACTCAACAAATGGTCTTGCAGATAATTTGGCAAAGAGCTGTATGGAAGCTTTTCCTAGCTGTCACCTACCACCCTTACAACCATGGGTGGCCTAAACTTTAAACAATGTTTTAATGCAAAATAAAGAACCTACCTCCTTGCCAAGTTCTTGAAGGGTTTCTAAAACAACATCCTTCTTGACATCACAGGAGATTTTAAGAAATCCTTGTACCCTGATGCACACAAATTGTTTCCAAAACTCTTCTTCTGTCAGCACGTATAGTTCTGTGTCGCAAAGATTATCGTTAATAATATACTGAGACTTGAGCGGCGCTTTACCTTCAGAGCTATACGTCAATAATACAGGATTGTCCGTCACTTCGACTTCCTAGGAAGCAACATGCATATATTTATTACAACACCCCCAAACAATGTGTTGAAGAAAGTGGACTTATAGGATTTTTGAATCTTAAAATACTTTCAAACATGGCAGATCTACTTAAATATAAGTACACACATACAGTTCAGTATTTATATTTAAAGATATTGTTAAATTTTCCCAAAAATTTCCTAAATTTTTCACCCTTCACTCTTGTTTTTTTTATTTTTCCCCAATTTTACATATTCTTGATTTATTTTTATAAAAGCTCATATAAACTGCTAAACTATTATGGACTAATATAGAGAATTTCAGAGTTTAATGTAACTGCTATAATGCAGTGAATTCTTGTAGAAAGTGGTCATCTAACGCTTATGTAGGGCTAACAGAGGTAAAAGGAATTATAATTGGAGAACTTATCATTATTAACACACTGTTTTACTAATGACAGTGCTGAAAATGAAGATTTTCAAGACCTACTAGAAAGAATGAGTGAAAAACAGAGAATTGGATATAATATGAAGATCAATAAATATAAAACTAAACTCCCGATGTGTAGTAAAGGAGAAATCTGTCAAAATAATTTAGAACTAAAAGACGTAAGGCTATAGTAAGTAATGGAGTTCTGCTACATAGAAGGTAAAGTATCCAATGATATCAGACACAGTAAAGATGTTATAAGTATAATAACGCAGGCAAAGAAAGTTTTTCATATCAAGAAGACATTACTAACTTTGACTAGCCTACATTTGGAAATGGTTTCTAAAGGCGTACCAGTGGCGCAACTGAAAGGAAAAGATTAGAAGCATTTGAAACGTAGTTCTACAGAAGAATGTTGAAAATGTCATGGATGGAGATGGTATCAAATACAGAATTGCTAATTAATAAAGAAAGGGAACTTTAGAAAGGTATACAACAAAGAAGGATTAACAGGGTAGGACATATAATGAGACATGACAGTAGGACGAAGCTAATTAAAGAATTAGATGTGGAAGGGAGAAATTCAAGTGGTTCAACACCGGATGCTTGACCATTTTTAAAAAAATGTTATATTTTTGTGCTGTTAACCTTATAATCGACAGTTTAAAGTCACTTTTATTTTATTTTTATTGACACTGGTTTCAACTTGGTGGCCATTTTTGTATCATGGCACACAACATTTTCAGCATTTGTAAGGGTTGCAGTAAATTCAATATCTCAGCTGTGGTAAGTCCTAGGACAAATTTACAAAGACTATGATGCACTCATTAAAAGTAATGAAAGAAAAAGATCAATACCATACTAGTATCGAAAGAAAAGTATCGATAACAGTAAGTTTCGTTATCAACATTTTAATTTCAATTTTTTTTTAGTATTAATAATCTCTTATCCGCTTCAGTGGCTGTGGGGTCTAACATTTTAATCTCGTGTTGGACTATACTGCCAAAGACAGAAAGATTGGGGTTCAATCCAGGTCAGGTGCACTGAGGGTGCTTTTACCTAAATGGCTCTCCACTCTCCCTCCACACAAATGTAGGTGCATTTCCTCTAGGTTAAGTCTTCCTAATTCTTAACCCATTAGTGTAATTAGTATATTGGCATACAACCTGAACAGATAGTAAGGCGTGGTGCAAAAAAAATCTCAACTTATTCATTATAATTGTATTTTCATTATAATTCTTTATTATATATATTTTTCTTATAATTTAAAACAAATTCTACAAGATATTTTTGCCATACTACTTCTTAAAAAACTAACTTAATTCACTTCTGGGAGGTGCCATTTTTTTTAACTAAATTCGTTGTTTATAAAGGAAGCTGTATTAATAAACCAAAATGAAACAACAGCTATGAATTATGATGAACTAAAAGAGATTAAATGCTATAGTTTCTTCTTGTTTTTCACACACAAAAAATAGTGAGAACTAAGATATAATGTCATTTGTTATTCCTACACAATCCCTCCTAGTAAACATTTAAACCCAGCAAAGTGAAGATAGCAAAAATTTCTTTCTTTCGATACCGATCTGATACTGTAGTGTAAGTACTAATATTAGTACAATTATCAAAAAAGAAGTATCGAGTAAAAAAATACTAGTGTAGAAAAGAAAATATCAATATTAGTAAAGTATTGATACTTTTTTCACATCCCTAGTACCGACTCAGAATCAAAAATAAAAATTATACTATTATAACAATATTTTATACTTTGTTTTATTATTTAGAACCAAAATTTGTACTTTAAATTGAAAAATTTATTTAAATATAAAGTCATAATGCCAAAGAAGCTTCCCAAGAAGTAATGCGTAGGCTATTGGAGCATTTCAAGTTACGATAGTAGTTAAATGAAACTCTGACAAGGACAAGGTCCTGGATGGATCAGTTAGTTAAGCTAATCAGGTGTTAAGCCAGATAACAAGGGTTCAAGTCTATTTCCAAGTATCATTTGTCTGAATTAACACAACCACTCTATCAGGTCATATTATTTTAATGCTGAACCAAAGTTTAAAGCTCAAGAGAAGAGAAAAAGAATGAAATTTGAATCAAACTAAAAAAAAAAATCTCAAATATAAAATAATCTTAAGTACTTGACTTGAAAGCACAGTTTTAAGCAATCACTAGAGTAGATTATATAGACATACAGTACCTAACTGAAAAAACACAACATTTTAGTTTCTTTTAGGGAAAAAAAAAGAATAAATCACAAAATAAGCATAAAACATACAAAAATAAGTCAGTATAACCTCTTTGTAATTTAAAACAAATATATATATATTTAGAATATATAAGCCTAAAATTCTAGATGCCTAAGACCAATAAGTTATTGAGCGTAAGTAGCCCTTTGTAAGCTTGGTTAGTTACAGGTTTGCACATCTTCTAGATTTGGATGGTGTCATAAACACAAGACAGGAAACTAAGTAATAATGTGTTCATTGTGACTTACGGAATTTGGTAAAAATAAGAGGATATCTCAAATTAGGACTTCGATTCGGGAACATTTTTGTCTTATTCTTTATTGGGTATTTGTTTTCCTATTACTAATTTCCCAGTGTGCTCAAACATTTAGGATACTAGCTCCTTTCTTCGTGTGTTCAGAGCCAATATAGGTTATAAAATTCCTCATCCATCCTGACGCAGCGCTCAAGAACATTAGGGCCACGCCTTCTCCCCCAATATCTGTACCTACACACGAAGATGAGGGCTCAGAACAGCATAGCTTGCCATTGCCGCGAGGAGCCTTAGATCAGATACATTCAATATTCCTCTTTAGCATATCCTGGTAGGCTACCTTCTTTCTGTTTTCCTCGCCATACTTGACTCATGCCTTTCAGGGCCCTCACCCAGGCAGCATAACCTTAAAGGCACCTGAAACTATCCCATAAAGTCCATCCTGCTTCTGTCAAATCATGGATGATCAGACAAAGTTGTGCTATAGATTTTTAAAGCTCAAGAAAAAATTGTTGACCTCAGTTGGGTTTGAACCCACGAACATTGGTTCTTAACCCCAAGACCATCGAGGTAAACATACTTCAATAAACCTTGTCCAAAGACCCTCATTCAAGCTGAAACTTGTAATTCAGTTGATAGAATGAGACGACCGAGAAGAAAAATCCACCAGAAAGATAATAATCTCTAACTAAATAATCAAAACAAGGTAAGGTTTTGTTTCCTAAACTCTGCTACAATAACAGGAGTATATCTAAAAAAGGTTAACAAAGTTATCTAAAGAAATAAAATAAAGATATGCCGTCTTTAAATAAACAGAATTAAGGTGGTATGGAATGGGATACGAGGAAAAGCCAGTGTTTTTACCGTTTTTATTACAACACATTTTTTTGACCAAAATAAAAAAATATTGCTCCAGTACAAACATAAGTGTTTAATTTTCTTCACATTGTGACCCCTAAATTTCTTAAACATCTTTCAAGGGTATCCTGGAATTTTTCCCCCGTTTAAAAAGTTTATCATCTAATGCCGCTATGCTCGTGATGGGTATTCAAGAACTGTTGATATCACCGTGTGAATAAAATTAAACTCTTATGTTCGTACTGGAGCAATATTTGATTTATTTTAGCAAAAAAAAAGTGTTGTCATAAAAACTGCAAAAACACTGGCCTTTTCTTGTATCACCTTCAATCCCACCATAATACATTTTACAGGGACATATTGTGTGAAATAATATTTTGTATTTAAAAATCAATCACTCACTCTCAATCCGTCAAGAAGCGCAGCCTCTCTCTCTTCGTCCAAGTCAACATTGGCCGTGAAAAGGCCGCAAGGCTCCACCTCTCCTGGCAATGTAAGTTTGAAGTAACTCTCCCCCTTTGTCTGGTCTTGCTCTTCACTGGCAGCCTCTTGCTCATTTTCATTGATGTTAAAACCAACAACAAGTAGTGCATTATCCCACATTATGCCATACAGACATCCTGAACAGGCCCTTTTCAGCTGATCCAACCTCTAAAGAAGAAAAAAAAGTTAAACAAAATATATAGGGTACAATGAACTCAAGTTTATTGCTATCTCATTGGTCTGATTTTTGTGGTTTAAAACTTTTAACTTGGCTTAACTCACAGAGGCTAATTATGTTTTAGAGAGAGGATCTAATTGATTTACAAACTCTTCAACAAACTCTTCAATAGAGCCCTCCCTCATTGTATGCAACATTTGAATGACTATCAACATTGGTACCAATACATCGTTTGTAGGCCATACTATTGTTACCAAAACAAATTAAATTGGAAGTACATACTAACAACCAACAAAAATGCCAATTTTGCATGTAGGCTATTTCAATCAATATTCTATCAAGTTATAAATTCATCCCTTTGTTTTACAACTTCTTGCTCCCTTAAAAAATTTCCAATATTTCCAGAGATTCTAAAATTTAAATAGTCCTGATACACACATGGTGAAGTAGGTTTCCACAGAAAATAGGCCTAAGATTCATAGAATTTAATAGGCTAATTTAGTTCCCTGTCCTACAGCTTTTCCTCATGTGTTACAATTAATTATTTCCAAGAAATTACCATGAATTAATGCAACTATATATATATACTACATCGTGGGCCAAAAAAAGTGACATTCTCTGATTCACCCGAACACCACTTCAAATTGTGTGTTAGCGTGTCAGGATCATATGGAATTTTTTTTATTTAATTCGTTGAGATTTCAGGAGATGTTAAGCAAAATAAGTAAGCGGAACTGTTTTCAGAGTTGCATTTAAGGTATATAGTGTTATCGCTGGTAAGACTCGATGATGATTTGGCTGTCTTTGCTTAGGTTGTGGGTGTCTACCAAATTGAGCATAAGCCAAACTTGTGTACTTGTGTCATAGCTCCAATGACCCAATAACATTGCATGGTTAGAAGTATTGTGAAACAACTTTGCAGATTTCAAATTTTTTCGGATACAATGGATATCTTAAATGTACCAGTAGGTGAAGATCGTCCCCAGGCTTTCCCAAAGTTCTAAAGGCTCTATTTGAGACGCCGCCATCTTCACATTTGTACCCATACATTCAAAGAACTCTCTTCTATCATTACGGTACCTGAACTTAAAACTCTCAATAAGTCAGCATCAGTTGGCATCAGGAATCAGAAATAAATTGATAAAAACTTCATTGGTTATTAGAATGATCAAATTAATCTTGTACTTCTCTAGGAGAATTCGACCCACTCTATATAAACATCTCGGAGAAAGGAGTGATTTGTCCACCCCAGCTTTTGCATTTGTGAAGAAAGATATTTCAACTCTCTACTTCTTTCTGGCCCCTTTCGATAGACTTGTGTGGCTTTCCTGTTGTTAAAATAGCTTGATTATCCAGTCATCCATTCTCTTTCTCTATTATCAAACACTCTTGCAATTTTATGTGTAGTTTTTATTATGGACTTAACTTCTGACTTTTGTAATGTTAGAACATGGAGCAGAGTGTCATCCTATCGCTAATTTATCAAACTTGGCCAAATCCTGTTCACAAGTAACGCTATTTGTTGGTAGGTCAACTGATTTGAGTTTAGAGCATGAAGTGATGTGGATGTGGTCGTTGAAGGTGTAGCATTAGTAGAGGGTAGAATAGGAATATTTGTATTTATTACATTTCTGTAGTGCTAGATCTGCAAGTTAAAATGTTACATGTTTAAGTTACTTATTTATATTTTAAAAAATAACCAAGCACCCCGTCTTAGTACATTGGGTTATACATATATGTTAATTCAAGGCTAATGGGGGTAGGATATAGGGAGGTTTTATTTATAGGAAGTGTAATGGAATTTGCGTCAAGAATGTGGAAAACAATTTTGAAAAACTATCCTCAGTACACCCGACCAAGATTCAAACCTCAATCTTTCCGTCCTCGACAGTCAGCTCAACACGAAACTAGCGTGTTAGCTAACTATGCCACCGAAGAGGGCTATTTCTTATTGTCGTGCCAATATTTAATTTAAAATCTAATGTTATAACACATCTCAATAAGTCACTGTTTTATATGTTGTCGCCTATATATACATTAGCCTACTTAATTTTTTCTATTATGTACATTTTCAATTAAAATTTAGTCTAAATAAAAATTTCCTAAATTTTCTTTATTTTAAGTCAATTTATAAACTTTGATCGCTGGCTCGGTGTAGCCTACTTAAAATGGATCTCAAATTCTTGTCCACATAATTTGTTTCATCACACATTCCAGGTGGTGGTTGATGTAGCTTCAGCTTAAATATCAGAAATTATTACCCGGCACTTCAACGTGGTTTAAATCCACTTGGACATTAATTTTAATCCATTGGAATGAACTTTATATTTAAAATTGATAGAAATCTGATGCCAGACTACCTTGATGACAACATACAAACAAATCTAGATAGGTATTCATAGACATAGTTGTGCCCTGCTGGTATGATTTCCATAGGAAGCCCGTTAATGGAGAACTGCCACAATGGGTGGGAAAAAATAACAATTGTCCTGACATTATTAGTCTGCTTGATTATTGACATAAATCTAAGTAAATACAGTAACTAATAAGTAAATTAAGTAAATTTTGAAAACTTTTTAGATTAACTTTATAAATAATATCAATTAAAACATATCTTAAGAATGATAAATTATATAAACTTTTAATTAATGTTGGTGGTCGGAAGTAAACTTTCTATAAAAATGCAGGTTTAGGCATAATTTAGGTTTTTAACTTAATGTTAAAAATAAGATGACTATAAAAATGTATTATATTTATAAGTACTAAGATGCTAAAGAACGTTCCGCACAAGAGGTGAGCAGAAATGTAGGCCACATCAATAGATAAGCTTATGTTTAATTTCCCTTAAAATGCACAAATTAATATCATTTTTACTGGGCGTAGCTGATTAAAATATTTTGTATATTCCCATTTAGGTACCAATGTGTTTATTTATCAATTTTATATCATGATTCTCTGTGTACTATTTTGTTAGTATAGTTATACTATTAAAGTTATGATTATTATTAGGCCCTATTATAACCGTAATAGTTCCTGTAAATAAATATGCCTAGTTGAAATAAACACAACGCACTATAAGAGACTAATTGTAAATGTTGATACAGAAAGATTATGAGTTTGTTCAAGACAATCACCGCTCCCATCTGCAACTATATCTATAGGATTTAACTTGTTTGAAGATTGGGTGAATTTAGAAAAATTCAACTGTAGGCCTAGAGAAAGTAAAAAAAATACCTATTGTAAAAAAATTACCAACACAGAAAAGAGTCGACCGGCCAGAGAGACACGTGCTGTTAGGCCAGCTAGATTTGGGCTGCCACCACTTTAAAATGAAATGAAGCTAGCCATTCAAGTATAATCAATTGCTTTTAGTCTATTTTAATCAAAAGTACCAGTTTGTGATTGTGGCCAGAATCATTTGTGAAGATATAGCCTAAGCTGACATTAAACATAAAACCATCCAGTTTGTTGTTTCTTGGTGTTGTTTATAAAGAATTTCTTAAAATAAATGTAAAAGCATTTGTTTAGAGAATAGTGACTGTCAATAGTTTATAGCCTAATTTACGCAAGTACTAGGTGGAGGATCATCTTACAAACTTTAATAGGCCTATTTTAAAATTATAAAACTAGACTCCCAGCTATTGTCTAGAAATTTAGAAGCATTTTTTGTTCATGTCATTAGAAAAACCAAGCTGATGTTTCAAGTAGAATGAATATTGATGTACCTAATCATTGATAACATGACTCAAATATCATTGGGATTAAATTTACTAATAATAAAAACTAGTTTACCTCACACCTTAAGTGGTATATGTTAATATAGGCATATGTTAAAGGTCATCATGTTTGTAGTCCCAGACAGCTTTAAACCTGCCAATCCATCCCTGAACAGATGTGTAGGATCTATCCTTTACCATAATCTCTTTTTATAGGCCTAGAAGTAGTTGATAATGTCCATGGCTTCCACCCTCAAGCAAGCTATACCGACTGAGTGTATAATAAAGCACACGACACTTAAAAACAACATAAATAGCCCAATGAAATACACAAATAATACCAGTAGGCCTACTAGTTAAGTACTAAGTAAGTGATAAAAAAATATTGAGTATAATACAGAGGCGAGTGATTTTTTTTCTTAATATATGCTTATTAAAATAACAAAGTCAAAAAACAAAGATGCCCCATATGGGCTAAAATTGTTTTGACAGTTCAATTTTTTAAATGAGGTTAAGTTGTAGACAGTTTTAAGATTGTAGTGTAAAAAGAAACCTTTTTGCATTTATATTGGACATGTTGCTTTAAAATAGATATTACTCACATCAACAACTGTTGTCAAAACTTTAAGACGTGGAGGTACCATTTTACAACTAAATATAAAATTACTCTCTATGACCTAACAACAGAATCTTATCAAAAATGCTGTTTTGTTTTTAAAATCTAAAAAAAAAAAGTTCCTTCTACTTAAACCATGGAACAGTAATTAGCACTAGTATAGCTCCATGTACAGGCCCTCGCTATTGTTTATTTCAAGTTTAACTATTATTTGTAATATTATTTATTTGTCTTATATCGCATCTGTAAACAAGAAAAAATTGTATTTTCTAGAGACCTTATATCAAAAGTTTAAATTAGCAAATTTTTTCAATTGCAAATGCATTTTTAAAGAGCAGTGATTTTTAATTTTTAATTAATAATGTTTAATTTTCCATTTATAACTGAAGAGGTCAGGACAACATAGTTCTACCCATCATTTGGTTCATTCTGAAGTAGTCGACTTTTAAAGTTATTAAAAATAAAACATTAAAAAGTCTGTTATGTTTATGAATACAATGTACTAATATAATTTGAGGCATTAATAAATTATTGTTAGGCATTTGGTGAATCTATTTAATAGCTTAAGCTCTGTTGTTTATTTATTATGATGGAAAAATTATATAAAATTTTAGCAATATATTGCTGCAAGAAAAGTCATAACTTTTTACTAATAATATAAACAAATAATTTAAAAAACTAAATACAATCTTCAAAGTTAACATTGCTTTCTTGATCTCACATTGAAGCTCACATAGGAAAATCACATGGGAAAATCATCTGCGATATCAAGATTTTTTAAAGTGTTCATTCCAGACCACCATTATCTTTAACGTAGGGTAGAAAGTTGTTTAATATTCATGTTAGACTGAATACCGGTATGTAAGTTAGTAATGTCTTTACTATTATTGACATATATTTTTTCTTAGATACTTTTTTTTAAGACCATTGCACTTGATGTTCTTGTTGACAACAATGGCTTTCTTCCCCTATTCTTCAAAGATAACTTTGTTCTGTTTTACCTGCACTTTAAGATGTTGGTTTGCTTGAAATATAAAGCAAATAACTTTTGAAAAATGTACTTTGGTGTTTTTATCCTCATAATCCTGTTGCCTCGTATTTAAATTGTGTTTCAAATGTGTTAGATCTAAGTAGGCACGAGATGTCATTACAGTCAAAGTAGGCGTGTACTTTCTCTTACAATATAAAATAACTTCCCTCCACTATCCACTGATTAGGGGCATAAATGTTATCACAATAGTGAGTATTGAATTTCTCTTTCTTGAAAAATGACGACCTAATGACACATATATATATATGAGGTGGCCATTTCCAAAAGGTCTCTTGTCCAAAATTTTAAAAATTGAGTTATTGGTTCTACCGTGTTCAGTATAGGCTTTTCTATGAGGGAAACCATTCATCTTGTTCCAAAACACACTCTAAGCCCTCTAAAAACGTATTTAAAAGTAGTGCTTATTTCCAAAGTGTCTCTTGTCCGAGCTATTAAAAGCTAAGATGGCGGTAGACTGACATACAAGACTTAAGAAACAGAATGTCTTTAGTCCAACATCATTCCACTATGAAATCCATAGTATTTTTTTTCAAAACTGTCTCTTGTCCTTAGACTCTAATAATGTAACCATGGATAAAATAGAGAAAAATGATCAAATAAGCTTTGTTTTACGCCTTTACGTTTTAAAATTAATATAGTGGCAGCCCTGAAGAACAGCTGGAAATAAAAATATATGAGTTTTGACGGTAGGTTATGTTGATTAGTTTACTGTAAAGTGTGCAGTTTTTCAAGCTATTTTTCTGTGTTTGAGTGGTTTATATTGATTAATAATAATTAATAATGGAAGAAAATCTAATTCAAAGGACTGTTGTTCCATGTTCTAAAGGTAGAGGTAGAAAACAGGCAAGAAATGTAGAAATGTGGGCAAAAACATTAAAAACGAGAAAACTCTATTCATCTAAAGCTTTACCACGACTTCCTAAATGTCAGCATAATGGTGGTGCACTAGAATGTAAAAATCTTTCTTTACAAGATATTCGTAAATATCATCAATCATTTTATTCTGAGAAAAAGAAAGATGTTCAGGATAATTTTATTCTCAAATATACTATTAGTGAAACTCCTAAAAGAAAGAGAGCAAGAAATGAGCGGAAACAAACTACATTAATGTGGACTCGCTATTTCATTCCAAAATCTAAGGATGGGCAGACAACTCAAATTCAGGTTTGTAAGAAAGCATTTTGTAGTATATTGGGTATTGGTGAAAAACGGGTACAACGAGTTTGCAGACGACATTTTTCCAGTGGAAAACTAGAAACTGAAAATAGAGGGGGAGACCACAAATCCCACCTATTTGTAGATAAAAGGGGGGCTGTTAAGTCTTTCATAGAGAATCTTGTTCCTTTAGAGAAACATTACTGCAGGGCTGCAAATGCTATGAGACAGTATTTACCTAGCTATCTATCAATAGCAAAGCTTCATCGAATGTACAATAATAATGCAGAAAAAGATCTTAAAGTGCCCTATTCTTACTTCTTCCACATTTTTACCATAGAGTATAACCTAAGCTTTGGGTCCCCAGCTGTTGATAAGTGTTCCAAGTGTATACAATTTGAGTTAAAATTGAAAGCAGGTGACAAGACTTGTGAAACAGATTTCATATTGCACAAGAAGAGAAGTGAGGCATACTTTTCCTTATTAAGACAGAAGAATGAGGGGGAGATTACGCTTACGTTTGATTGTCAGAAGAACCAAGTTTTGCCACGAATTCCAGATCAAGCTGCCTACTATTGCAGACAATTTAATATTTACAACTTCACCATCTGTGAAGGGACCTCCACAGATAAACAACCCAAGGAGAAAGTTTTCATCTACACCTGGACAGAAGGCGATGCTGCAAAAGGCTCTGCACAAATTGCATCAGCGGTATTTCATCGCTTGCAGAACACAACCTATACAGGTATTTCTACTGTTAGGCTCTTTGCCGATGGGTGCGGAGGGCAGAACAAGAATTCAACAATGATTTGCATGCTGATTTATTGGCTGGCCAAGTTGGCACCGTCTCATGTAAAGGAAATTCACCTTTTTTTCCCAGTACCGGGTCACTCTTACATTCCTCCCGACCGTGTTTTTGGGAGGATTGAACTAGACCTTAAAGGCCACGACACAATAGTGAAACCAGAAGAGTACTTGGAAGTTTTTGAAAAACATGGAACAGTTCTGAAATTGGGTCAAGACTGTCCCATCTATGATTGGAAGAAAGTGTCTCAAGAGAATTTGAAAAAGCCACAGCAGTGGCACTTTAAGTTTTCTTCTACCAAAAGATTTTTAATCTCCAGAGGACAGACTCCAACGGCTTCAATTCTAGTTCAGGGTGAACCATTTTATTATACTAACACTGGTGTACCAAGGAAGGTTTTGAAACCTAAATTGCAAGAAACAGACTTCAATTTACCACTTATTGAGCCTGGTGTCCCGATAAAACCCCAAAAGATTGCGGATGTAAAGAAACTGTTAACATTGCATTTCGGTGAAGAATGGGAGATGATGGCAGATCTCAAGTTCTATCGTGAAATTATTCAGCGGAGAGAAACAATAGAAGACCAATCGGAAGATGAACTTGAAGGGGGCATTATGGAAGATATAGAAGACTTTTAGGATTAAAGGTGCTTTAATAATGAGTTTCTATTATATTTTTAAATTTGTCATTTTAAGATTGTAAAATTAATTAAAACTCAAAAACTTTTTCTATAATTTTTAATTGTTTTTTATGCTATAAATATTAACTTTGGACATAAACATTTCTGATCTGAGTTATGTGGTAATTTAATTTAAAATTTTGTTTTTATTTTGATGTAATTTAAATCAAAATGTTTGTTTAATAATGTTTCTGTCAATATTTTTATGCAATTAAACAAACTATATCCTTCACCTTGTAACCAAACTGTCTCTCGTCCAATGTTATTTTTTCCAAAACGACTCTTGTCCTCTCTTTTGTTCCAAAACGACTCTTGTCCAAACTTATATAATTAATAATTAAAAAACGGTAAGTAATAGAGCGAAAATAACCGATTCTAAGACTCTTGGTAACATTATGAATAGATTTTAAAAAATCTTTACAAGAGATCGACAATATTAATGTATTTAAACGTTTTTCGTGATTTGCCGAAAAACATGAAAAGTGGACAAGAGACCTTTTGGAATTAGGCACCTCATATATATATATATGGCAATCAGAAAGTAGTGTTCAATCTCCTAAAAAATATTTTGGTACTTATCATGTGTGTCCACAAAGACATATTACAATTTTATTTTGTCCACCACAAATATCCCTAAAAATGACAAGATTTTTTAGCCTGTACTCTCATTGACTAGATATAGTTGAAGAGACAACTCTCGATCTCATCTCTACTTCTTCTGGTGATAGATTCTTCCCATACAAACATAGTCTGTACCTGTTCCACAGTTATGAATGCCAACATTATATGTTTACACCTCTCGACAGTAAAAGGCAAGCACAGTTGTTAGTTTTGTAGTTGGTAAGTTTTGCTTTAAATCCACTGATTTTACATGGATGTCATCAGGAATATCTTGGCTGATATCTGAAGTCAGTAATCTTTTCCCATATACCGTCTGCAAAATATAGGTGTAGCTCCTTTTTTTGGCTAGGGTTTTTGTTTTGACATTGTATAATTAGTGTTATCCTAAATTATGATATTCAAGGAGTTACGTGTGTTACAAGTGTCATTTTTGAAGCTTAAAACCGATGTTTTACTATTCACAAATTTTTCTTCTGTACTTGTCCTCTATAGTATTCCAAGTAATGCTCTAAATGGAGTTTTCTGATTCTTAAATCTAATCCAAAGAAAACCTTATTAGGATTTTGTGATCTACTATAGTGAGATTGATACTTTGGAAACGATGCATTGTGACCATGTACACTCTGTATAAGGTTGTTTGTAATATGATTTTGCAATTGCAATGATTCCCACGTTTTTCTGTAGGTGAGGTGTTAGTTCTAGGTTTTATGGTTCATATGATGTTATTTGTTTGACCTCTTGAATTTCGCAAGACATCAACACTTATGAATGACTTTATTACATATCCTTAATGTTTTTCCATTCGTTTTAAGCTTAAACAGTCAGGGGTTTGTCTGTGAGATTCATTTGGATTGTCCCAATACCTCCTTTTGATAAAAACCTGTTCAATATATACCCAAAAATATAAGTATTCTGGAGTTCAAAATTGCCAAGATTCCAAAACGAATTAAGTTAATAATGTTTTTCTCACTCTAAAAAGTTTTTCATGAAACTTAATGGGATGTTGGAATATTTCTCTTAATATACGAGCAATCACCCATCTATCTGTTTTAATACCTTCATTAAGGAGTTTCTTGTTTCGCTCAAACGTCTAGAAATGATTTATTCGCTTCTTTTACTTTGGACCCTTAACTGGTGAGATAAATAGTGGCTTGTGAACTCCTTTCAGCATTACTTGCCCTTCTTCATATTCCTCTCCCCACTCTTTCAGCAAAACTTCAATTTCTCAACTTTTTCCTTCTACTATACACACATTCTTTGTGTGTTTGTGTTCACGGGCTTTCCACTAGACTATTACACAAATTATTATTCCATAATTAGACTTAAACACCAAACCAGAAGAGGTCTTAAAACTAGATGAAAGGAAGAACCAGAAGATTCCCTACTTTGACAATAAAGGTCAACACTATTTTCAAGATTTATTACTTTATAAGTGAGTAACAAACTTGCATACAAAGTGGATAATCTAGTAACTGAATTGAATGCACCCTTATACTATTTTATGCCCCTGACCCCTTACTTTACTAAGAGCCCGAATTCAATGCGCATGTCTTTCCACACCGTGCGCCCTGAACGAGCGTGGACACCGAACTTGGGTGCTCGAAAACAACTATGAAACTACTCATACTTGAGTTCAAAACCTCAAACTAATCGGGCCATCCTTCGCAATTTAAAACAATGCTCCGACAAAACCAATAGAAACTTCACATTTATTCGTAATACAGTGAGCAATCCTACCTTAGCCTTCAGACCAACCTAGCACTCAAATCTAACTTGTGCAAAATATATAACACACTTCAGTTTTTCTAACTGTTGAATTATTACTGTTGAAATACAAGCCAACCAGTTTTTACCGCTTCATCGTACCGTTAATCATTTCATCAGACATTAAAAGAGAATACACCACTGATTTACTTTTGTCTAATAACTACCGAAATCAATCACCTTGGATATAACAAAGACACGACAAACACTACATTACAAGTCTGTTAAACGCAACTGAACACAAATACTAAAAAGGGAAGAAGACAACAACGCGCATGCGCAACAACACAATAGGCTAGAAACAAAACAACAACTACATTCAAGAACTAAATAATGTCAACACTAATGTTACAAAACAAGATGACAGAACCCAACTAATTTTAAACATTTTTAAGGCTTGTAGACTGTACTACAATACAAGTAGGTATCCCAAATAAACAAATTGAAAGAATAACTCTGTCCCCTCACTTTGAGACTATAATGTCAATCTCGCTCGTTAGGAGCCGTGAATCTTACATAGGCCGTAGATCTGATAACTGACACCTCTAATGCATACGATGGGATTTATTTCCCAAACACTGCTCCTAAAATTCTTAACTGAATTTTTAAACAGAGGTTTTCCAACTATTCCTATAATACAGTTCACACATAATTATACCCTTGTTTACATACTTTATTTCCTTTGCCAGGAAACACATTTTTTTTAACAAATACAGTAAGTCCTTAAATTAAGGACATAACTAAACTAACACCCAATAACACAAAAAATGTACTTTGTTCTTTAGCTTCCTTCTTATTTACAAAGTGTTTCAATACATTACATTTACATAATATAATGGATAATCTTTTCTTGATTGATGTGACGATATCCGGGTGGTCAGTACAGACATCGGGTGATCACCGATCACTTGGCTTGTAGCATCCAGATCATCTCCACCAGTTTGCAACTAGTACAGGATCAATCGCAAGAACACTTCCAGTAACCATCTCAGCATATACAAGAGTACTTTGGCCTTTGGTTCTCTGGTATCATTACTTTGACCGAAATGTAAATGCTTCTGGGAGAATTGGAGTAGATAAATAAGCTCATAGACCAGTGTGGCACAATGTTGTACGTGCCTATAATCAGCTACATCAACGACTCGATTCCCAGCGAACATGAACCATGGCACGTCATCGATTTTGCATGGCAGGCAGCGACGATAAAGCGCGACCTCGGTCCATGCTTGTAGTGATCCATAAATACAATCATATAGAATGGATTTAGCCCTATTAGGCACAGTACAGTACACCAGGTATACGAAAGTTCCAGATGTGGGCAGAGTATAGGAACTTTCTTCCTGTATCGTGGCTAATTAGTTTACACTTCAAATACCTCTTCTTGCATAATATAATCTTCTACCATTACCCCTTTCTTCCGTATTATTCTTTTTTCGAAGTATGTTCCAGGTTCCCCCATTGGGTATTATTTTAACCCTTTTTTCATTTGTGTCTCTTCTTTATCAGAGTCTTCTTCTACTATTTATTCTTTCCGATTTTCCTTGGCATTTTCATCCACCTGAAAAATTAAATTAGCGATTTAGTTGCGCAATTATATATATAAATTAGGGAAAAATTGTACTTGGAGGAAATACCTGAAGTATTGATCAAGGCCTATCGAAATCAAGATCTATATAGAAGGCTTATAATTTTAACAATTTGACCAATTATTTGCGAAGCTTTGCAAAAAATTATTGCTGGCAAGCCACTAGCTTGACTCACATAAAAATAATATCTTGAGGATATTGAAAAATATTAAGAATAAACAGCACCAACCAACATAAAGTATTTTGTTGGGAAAACAATCGTCCAAAAATCAAAATACCTTTTTATGTGTTCCTCCATCTTTATAAAAAAGTAAACATTCTTACAGGATTATGATAAATAACATAGAGCACAACGCTAAGGTATTTCAATAATTACTACACTATGTTTCATAGCACTGTATTCGCACATTATAATACAATACGGCCAGTTATCTCTATACTATACTAGATGGACATAAACACACCCCTGGCAATGGATCAAATCGTGATGCTAAAGTTTGTCATCTGCTTAGTTGCGAGGGGACAGATTTAATTGTTTCTTTCATCGTTCTTGTGCAAAAATGTATTTTTGGAGAATAAAAGTATTATTTTTGAAACTAATGAAGTTGTATAACTCATTTGGCTGAAGACACATTTACGTTAAAGGATATACAATTCATTTTTAAAGGTAATGTCTTAAAAATACAAACACAATCTTTAATATATTAAAATATATAGCTAACGCTCATGTTATTTACATTCTGCCAAAACTACAATAAATTTGAATTTGATTATTAGCTTATATATAAGTTTCAGAAACAATATTATATTGAAAGTTCGATAACTATAATAAAAAAGGTAGCTTAAAACTTAATTATATTAGCTTTAATGACAAACTTTGTGTAGTAGTTTTACATTCAAATTCAAACTATTATTTAGGCTATAGGCTTGTATGAAGTATTACTATAGGACAATATGTTCAAAGTTGGCTCTCAGCTTGCATATTGCTTTCAGAAATCATATTATATTTAATTCTCATTAACTATGATAAAATTGATTACTTTTGTTCGAATTACAAACTTTGTGTAGATGTTCAAGCTCTCATTTAGGTTATAGGCTTATAGGAAGTATTACTATAGGAGCCTACATCAACTTATTTAGAGAAACAAGTTACGAGTGTTGAACTTATTCTCTTCAAACCTTTTATTAACTTATTTATTTCATTTAACCTATCATACATTGATATATCTAATAATATATTCATTCAAATTAGCGAACTGTGTTAAAACGTCACTTTATCCTCTGTGTGTGTGTAGGAGATGATACCAGAAGGGTTCTTTATTTCCTACACAAAGGTGAGCCGATACAGTTCGAAAATTTTATCCACAGTTGTCCATCCAGGTATATTTAGAGATCAATAAGTAAGGCATATGGGCTTAAAAACAATGCTTCCTTGGTTCAGAGCACCCTGGTGGTTTGTTTTGAAACCAACGAATTCACAATATTGGCTACTAGATGATGCTAGTATCTATATTCAGGCCAAAATGATGGCTAGCACTATAAGGCACCAACCTCTTCTGTCTTGTTCATGGTATACAAATTAAGGGTTAATGTATAGTTTAGACAAGGGTTGGAGAATATAATCAATTATATATTAATCAATATGTATTGTTTCATACAAGATGTTTTATGATCTGTCTACAGCATGGCAGTAGCTTAAGTGTATGTTTGATATAAGTTATGCTGTATCCGAATAGTCAAGTACACTTGACTTGATGCAGTCTTGATAATTTTACATTTCTCGTGGTTTTCATAGTGAAGACTGCATCAAACTATTCGAACAGCAACACACTTGGACCCACAGTGCTGCTTTCTACCGAATAATGTGTGTAAGTCGGTGCTCAACAGACGAAACGATCATACTAAAACAATTGCCAGTCAAACACCTAAAGCCCGTATCACACGACACTAGCTAGTACTTGAAATCCAGTGTGCTAGCTAGCACTAGCTAGCACGTCATCATCTAGCGTCGTGTGAATCAGAAAAAGTATACTGGTTCTGCCACTTGGTACTGGCTACCATACTAGTTGTGAGGATAGAACATGCGCTATTTTCGTACTAGTTCCGACACTAGTTTGTGTAATTCGACCAATCAATGCCCGCTCAGACTATGTGTAGAGTAAATAATAGAAATGGCGCCGACATGGTCTTCGGATGTGATTTTGTTGTTGGCGGAAAATTATTCTAAACATCCTTGTTTATATAATACCAAATTGCCACAATATGACAATATATTTAATATATATAAATTCTATTTAAAACATGTCATCTAAAAATGACAAACTGTGTTCCAGACCCAATTTTAATCTAAATAAACTTGATAGCATGCCAACCTTGGATTTTTTTTCTAGAATATAAAGTGTGTGTAGGCTTAAAAAAGAACATTTGTGAATCAAGGATACTGTACTTGGACACCCATGGGCTTAGGGGCTTCTGACCACATCGTAAATAAATGAATACAAATTTAGGGAGATACTAAACGTTTGTGTCACCCCGAATGTATACTACCTAACCTCCGAATGTATCATATTTAGCATCCTGCGACCATTATTTCGTCTTTCCCAACAAGTCCCGTGTCCATATTCTTTTTCTTAGGCTCCCTCTCATATTTTTCAATATCTTTATTAGCAATTAATGCAGCTGTTGCACCCAAAATTAATCTCTGAAGTTCCATAAATATTTGCACTAGAGCCTAGTACCAAACTAGCAGCGTGTGAATACTCTAGTCCTGTTTCTATTATACTAGCTAGTATACAGATATCTAGTCGCTAGCTAGCACACTTGATTTCTAGTACGAGCTAGTGTCATGTGATACGGGCTTAACCAACGCCGCACCAACGCCTCATGGCTCGTAGCGTTCGTATCCATGGTTACCAACGCCACGAGAAAACTGCATCGGTCTAGTCCGTGACTATTCGGACAGATCTACTCGTGGTCACGTGATTGCCAATGCAACTATCAACGCCACGAGCCAACGCGACGTCGCATAAGTAGACTATTCGAATAAAGCCTTAGTTTCAAATTGGAAATCTATAGTTTCAAGCAATCAATCCGTAGTTTCATTTAATTTAAATCTTATTTAAGTTGTATTTGATCTTAAGTATTTATCATACCAAATCTCTCTAATTCCATTACCAGTCAATTTATTCATAAGCACTTTTGTTAAAAAAAAAAAAAACGTTTAAAACTTTTTCTCTGGAACCAACTTGCGTAGCGTAAATCACAAGAACTGAAAACTAAAAACCTTTGGAGGACCAGTGTTACGAACACGGACAAATGGACTGTATGGTAGAATGGGAATGGGTAGAGGCAACTCACCTTCACTTTATGTTGTCTAATTCGTATTGTCTTGGAGCAGTCAATTTCATTAACACACGCACACGAATAACTGAGATTGGACCACTTCCAGATGAAAGTTCACGGAGCCTATAACCATCACTTGTGGGTCCATCAAGTCTCAGCGCACGACTCACTAAATCTGCAGAACGAAAAACCACGCCAGCGACACTTGGCGGGAAAACAATAGACCTAGAGGGGTCCAGGTATGTTCTTCTTGCCTCCAAGAGTGAGGAAAGGTTAATGAAGTTGGAAGGAGTCAAGAAAATATAAGAAAAGAGCAAAAACAGTCTAACTCTCAACAACAAAACAATCAAATCACAAGACAAAACAAAAAACTAACTTATTTCGAGGCATAGAGAACCTAGATAAAGGATCACTACCAGAGAGATAGCATAGAGGAAGTAGATACTAATGGTACTTATCTAACGATAAACAATGCACAAACAAACTGGCACATCAATCTTTTTTTTTAAATTTGTTTCTTATAATATTTTAGTTTAGTATACAAACTAATCTTATTGTTCTTGCAGATCTAAGCTTTTATTCAAATTAATTTTGAATTTTAAAATTTGGATTGGGTATGTTATGAAACTTAAATATGAATTTAGTGTTTAAAAAAAAAGTTAACCAAACTAAATATGTTCAGGTATTTTGTGTTGAATTAAATGTGTCATCATCATTATCATCATCATCAACTGTTTCTAACCTGTAACCTTGAATTTAGTAAAAGGCCTCTATCTAGCTCCTTTAAACGCTTCCATTCTTCTCCCCTCACTTGTACACTTTTTGTTATATGCTCCACTTTTGCGGTATTTTTCCTACAAACTTCAAATAAATAATTCTCTTTGGTTTTCTCTCCTTTTCCATTATCATTACCTGACCATACCATCTCAGTCTTGCTGCCTCCACTATTTCATGTTACCCCTGTACTTCCGTTCTTTCCTGGATAACTTCATTCCTAATCTTGTTTCTCCTCGTGACAGCTAACATGCTCCTCACAGACTTCATTCCCATGGCCTCTACTTTCCTGGTCTCTCTTACATTCAATGTACTGTACATGTATCTGATGCATATGTGATATTAGGAACAAGAGTTTCCATCTGGGGACAGAAGGTGACAGCAGGATATGCTACGCGATAGGCTCTACCACCTGGCGGCGGGAATTGGCACTGACATTTATTATCTATCTTTTACGGTGTTTTGTATTAATTATTATTATTTTTAAAATCTGGGATTTAGTTTTTAATTATAACCTCATTATTTACCGTTGAGCAGTTTCTGTGGATAAATGTATTTAAAAAAATGTACCTATCTCAGAAAATAAAAGGGGTTGTAGTTGGCGCCCAATACTATAACAATATATAAAAATTAAATAAAAATCATTTATTCATACCTAAAAATTAAAAATTAAATGTATATATATATATATTATTTCAGCACAATATCAATATTACAAAGAAATTATTTATACGTTATCAATCAAAATATGTGATCTTCTTGAGTGAAGCTCTAGGTGGAGATACTACAAACTTAATAATTTGATTTAATGGTGGGCGGTGATAGAACATTGAAATAGATACAATACAAGCCTGTTGGGTATTTTAGGACATTTTATTGTAATTGAGGCTAATAAGGAAATGGTCAATATGTATTTATTATATTTTCAGACAGTAATATATTAAATAATTCACTAATAATAAAGTGACCAATTTTATAGGAATTGGTTTGTTTGTAGCTTATTGCTGTTCCTTTAAATTAAGTTTTGTGTATATATATAATTATAATTTTAGAAAACAAGTGTATTTTGATATTTATTGAGTCAATTAATTTATTTGGATATTTTGTACTTGAAAATATATTATTGATAATATGTATTAATGTGATTTATAGTAAGTATATACAATATTAATTGTAGAAATAGGATTTGAAATCATATTATGGAAATCCCATTCACTGTACAGGTGGCTGGGGATTGAATAGCATCATGATATTTATATTTCTTCTCAGGTTCTTAAACATGCTAAACACATGCCTGGTAGATTTATCTTGGGGAATCGGTGGCCGCACAGTCTAACGCGCTACTCTCGCGGTACCTACAGTAGCCCCATGGCTTCTTTGGTGCTGACTGACAGCTTTGAAACGTTACCAGACCAAATTATGTATACCTACGCCAGACCAAATGATCTGTAAAAACATGTGTTTAGCAGCTGTCACTTCTGACAGTCAAAATGTAAGTATATACCTAAATGTTGACTGTCAGAAGTCAGCTGTAAGCTGTCAGTCAGCACCAAAGAAGCCACGGGGCTACTGATTAGACTGTTGATGACGGGGTTCGAGGTTCGAATCTGGGTCAAGTGTACTGCGGGTGGTTTTTCTAAAATAATTCCCCCCCTACTCCCTCTACGTAAGTGTTGATACACTTACTATAAATATAACCTTCCTAATCCCTAAACCCTTAGAGTAATTAGTACATAAGAGTATATCCATAAAGGGTAGTAAGACGCAGCGCTAACAATAAAAAGCTTGGAGGAGATACGTGATGATTGGCTATCGGTGATGACGTCACAAAAGAAATGAGAATTCTTAATTATACATATTGTGACATTGGCGTGGTGCAGTGTGGTCTACAAGTATTAAAAGTATATTAGCGGGCCTTGTTCATAGATTAAGTTTGGCCTTGGCATAGGATTTGCTATTTTTATACATCATGCGTTTGTTTCGCTTCGTTTTTGAACATTATTGTTGCCATGGTTGCTATGTTGATTACTAACCGTAAACACACATCTTATCGAACCTATTATAATTTATATTCCGCTACGTTTAAGAAAATAATAACATTACTGCATGTTATGGAGAAAAGCAATAAATAGTAGCTGCAACTAGTTTAATATAATTGTTCTTAAGGATTGTTCTGATAGATATTACGAAATAAAAACAAATTACTAAAGGATCCTTAAATATTAAATACATCACACGAGGAGTCTCCAAGGTAATTATATACGTTAACTAAAATTCAAACATAATCTTGCGTCTCTTTCGAAATAGTTTAACATGAATGGGAATCACATATTTCTGTCATGCGCAGTAGCCGTCAATATGAATTTCCTCAATTAATAAGGTCAATATCACTCGTTTTTGAGAGTTTTGTTTCTCTCAGATTTCTATTTGCATTTTACATTGAAATATCATGCAAGTTGTAAGATACTACTTGTCAGCACGTCGCATTTTGTTGTTGGTGAGGTTTACAAGGCTGTTTTAAGAAAATGTGAGGCACAGGGCAAAAATATCTGAAGCAGTTCTTCAGTTTTAGCGCTAAGCCGTTCTAATATATTGATACGTACTCGGTACTTATATGTCTTAATAATTTCTTATGTTTAATAGAATATTTAACAACCCATTAAATGAATGTAATTTATTAAATGCAAACAATCAATCCATTTAAGTCATTAAAAGTAAATTCCTCTTTACACCATTTCACTGTTAGTTTTCTGTGGACCGATAGGAGTAGCACAATGGTGGCGTATTCTACTGTACTACAGCACATTACTCGAGTAACGTAAATATTAAATGACATAAAGTTAGGGGTTTCAGGAATCTTGAATAGAATCCTATCACTAAGCACGTACTTTTTGCTGTTAATTATTTGTACACTATTTGATATGGAATTTAGAATGATAACTGTAATTTAATTATTTTTTTGGGGGGGATATGGTCCCTTGGAATGTGAAGTTGCCCACTTTACACCCCCCTTCCCCGACACACGGCCCTGAGTTAAAAGAAAAGTTTAGACGCAAATGTATGATTTACATATGACCAGATGAATTTTCGATTAAACAAGTATCCATGCGTCTAACACATAATTTAATAAGCATCAGTTACAAGAAAATAGATCTATTTAATAGCACACAGTCGGTCCTCAAAATCAAATTAATAAATTCATTTCAATTAGCTACCACATTAAACTGTCTCTATATGTCTCATTATATGTTTTTATTTACGATGCCAATATAGGCCCGATGTTTTTTCTCTTAGCACTGAGTCTTACTACCCATTGGAGCTATACGCTCATTTAATAATTACTCTAATGGTTTTATGGATGAGGATGCTATACTATAGTAAGTGTACCCGCATGTTCGTGGAGGGAGAGTGGAAAACAATTTTAGAAGAACCATCCTCAGTACACCCGACCGAGATCCGAACCTCGATCTCTCTGCCATTGGCAGCCTATTCTACTGTAAGAGTGATGTCTTGGACTATGCGGCCACTGAAGCAGTTAGTTCTTTAATTAATCTAGCGAACTGGTATTATTGGAAATTGGCTTTCTAGCCAATAATGATTGAAGTTACTTTAGATAAAATAAATAATTAAATAATAACTAGTATCAGTTCAATCTGGAAAAAATAAACAGTTTTATTCACTGCAACTGAAACTGTAACCCCGTGCAAGGTAGGTCCTATTAACTGGCTAACCCAATGGGAAGAGATTACTGGGAAGACCTAGACGCAGATGTAAGGATAGCGTTAGAATGGACCTGAAAGAGACATAATGTAATGAGGTGGACTGGATAGAACTAGCTCAAGGAAGGGATAGGTGGCGTACTGTTGTAAGTGCAGAAATGTTATTTAGAGCTCATAATGGTCGATTTCGGTCATCTCGAGGTAAAGTGCTTGCCTTAGGACCCGATGTTCGGGGGTTCAAACCCAACCGGAGTCTATGGATCTTTCTTGAGCAATTAAAATCCGTAGCACAACTTCCATCGGTGGGAAAGTAAATCCGTCGGTCCCATTTCGAATGTGGCATGAGAAAGAACTCTGAAAGGTTAGTGAAAATATCTTTCCCGGTAAAATTGGTAGGCCCTTTCGCTATCGCTCCTAGACATTCTCATATGCTGATATAACCAATAGTTTCAAGAGGTACACGTTAAATACCTTAAATAAATAAAAAAAAAAGTTCATAATACCATAGAGAAAATACTAAGGCATAGTAGGTATTCACAGCAAAAATATATATCATCATGCGTTATATTTACACCAGTAGTGAAGCGTGACGTTATTATATTCTTACAGCATACATTTCCTAATCCCCCTAAATTTATAGACATAAATATACTATTTTTAATGACAGAACCTGTATTATTATTCTATGGACATCTAAAAATTGGAATCACATAAACAAAACCATATTAAAGGAGTGGTAGTAATTGTTTGTCAATCAAGGGATGACAAAAATGAATAGAGAAATCTAAATTTAAAAAATATATACAGACATCAAGAAGAGATTAATTACTTTAAATAACATAAAGTGACGTGCAACACTGGATAAAATGGCTCCATTGAATCTGTGGTCCAGCGTTATGCAACCACAATCCAGACTCGTGATATTCAGCAATCAATATTAATTGTGGAACATTTTACGCGCGTAGTCCGGATCTCACAACATGTTTAGTATCCAGTCGAGTTCATGAAAACTCTTGACCTGATGTTTTCATTATGGGATTCATTGGAATAAGTCCGGAGTATATTTCCGATGTTAATAGATGGTCTAAGGTTCAAAACAAGATTTTTAGTTTTCAACTTCTACCAGTGGTAGCATTGAATTATAGAATGTCTCGCGAGTAAAAACGTTTTACGTAATTAATTATCTATGATTAGCCAGTTTAAATGCAAATAACTATATATTTGAATGGCACCCATGGAAATAACAAAACCATATTTTACACTTTTAAAATTTCAAGATTATTAATATTTCTATAATGTCAGCTCAAGTCAAGGGAGTGATTGTGGAAGGTGTATCGCATAAGAAATATTTTATTTTACATATAAAAGAAAAATGTTGTGAGTAGATATATTTGATTTTATACTACACCAAGATTTGATTAATTTTGGCTAAAGTTTTCTGGCACATCATTTTGTTCACGGGTATGACATAACATAATTATTATCAAATATTATTCTTACAGTTCTTTTGTAGTAATTTTTAACCAAAGAATAATTCACTTCAATGCTAAAAGAATAATTTTCAGCCCAAATAATTACACACTCACCCAAAAGTTATAATCTATAGTTAAAAGTGTAACAGATACTTTCGTCTGTACTGTAGGAATGGATATTTCGAAAACAAAGTATACTTTTCAAAGGAAGAAGTAGGACTTTGTATGCTACATTTTTACATACGTTATATCACAGTACAACATACGTTATATCACAGTACATCATACATTATCATAATCATATTACATACTCGCTATACATTTTGATTTTCAAAATACAATTTTTACCTCAGAGGATTATAGGCCTACTTTTTAATCAAAAATATATTTTTCAAACCAAAGTACAATTTTATGTTAAGAACTATAATCTACATATATATATTGAAGATCTTCTGTCTTCTCTTACTATAGTTTATTTGAATTGTCCCATGTTTAGGCACTAATTGATGAAACAAATAGCCGAAGCTATTGTTGATGCATTTTAGTGAGGATAACACCTCTTAGATATCATATTCTGAAAATTGAAAAATGACACCTGGACACGGGAATAAAACCCCGGGACCTTCGGCTTAGTACGCCAATGCTCTTACCACTGAGCTATCCAGGATTCGTCCCGTGCCCATGGTCATTCTTCACTAGTCTAAGATGGACGTGGAAGTCGTCAGCTTATAAACATGTGATTATATAAGATCACAGCCATCAGACAACGCAGCCATTAGCGACTAGGTAGTTGGCATTTTGCAGCTATTAGACAATTATATATAATTGTACAGGATTGCATATATTAGTGTCATTTTTCAATTTTCAGAATATGATATTTAAGAGGTGTTATCCTCACTAAATTGCATTAACAATAGTTTCGGCTATTTGTTTCACTAATATACATATATATATAGTTATTATAATTATAATGATCTATTTGTCACCCAAAGGTTTTTCTTTCTCAGTCCAATAAATAAACTTGAACTTTTCCCCTAAAAATGTAGAACTATTCTAAAAAAAATTATTTCCAGAAGGGGACAATAATAATCAAATAAACGGAAAAGTCTAATTTTTGGAATTAAAAATTAACTTCTCGGACATTAATATTTTTGACTTTTGTACTAAAATGTAAATACATATTAATAATAATCGGTTATACTACTATTTTTATTCGAGGGCACTATTAATGCTGTTTTTTTAAATTTTCTTCTTGTTACATTTCTTATTTCCATAATAAAGATAATTTGTTTGTACACCTCTACATGCAACCTTTTTTCACCCTATTTGATAATCTCTGTTATAATTTGATTCCCTTCCGGTTCTGTGTTGTTCTTGATCTTTTTTTACTGCCTTCTTCCCTTCTATTTCTGAATCTACCGCTCTTTGATCGTATTTAAGTGTCACTTCAAAGTTACCACAGTTCAAAGTCTCCCAAAAGGGGAAAGAGAATGCTTAATGAAATTCAAAATACGTTGTCCTAGTGATTATTTATAATATTATTGAGATATTGTAGCTCAATGTTTTGGTAGAAAAGTGTCAATTAAAACAATATATTTTGGTGAGACTGATACAATTTTTTACTAAAAAGTTTAGTAATTTAGGGTTACTTGTTGGTTTAAAAATTAAATTTGTATTGAAAATATAATTCTTTTAGTAAGAATATATTTCTTTAATTATTATAAAGTGAGTTTTTGGAATTTATAACGATTAATGTTGGCAAAGGTATACATTATTAGATAAAAAGCAAATCTTAAATATGAAATAACATTTTTTAGTCTAAAGAGCACCATTCAATTTAATTTTTCAATAACATTCTTGAACTGATTTTTTAAAATGAAAAGTACCTGTTACTTTAGAAATAAAAAGTGTAGTTCTTGGTCTTAAAGAATTATTTCTTGGACTAGAAATAATAATTTTAACATAAAGTACTATTCTTTTTGATTACATTCTTAGTTATGGAGTTTATTCATTACTATATTAAATGTGGTCAAATAATATATTTTGGAAGTGTAAATTTATCTTTCTTAAGATATTTATTACTGTTACTATAAATATAAAACAAAAAATAGAATTATTTATATCAAAAGTATCTTTTATAAACATTTAAGGAAAATGAAAAGTAATGTTCAACAAAAACTTGGTTAAATCAAAATTAACACAATGTCTAGGAAGTGGAGGCTATATTATGTAAACCTAACCTATTGAAATAATATTGTAAGCTCTGTTTAATATATAGGCCTAGGGTAACAGTATAACCATGACGGATTACACTATGGCCCTATCTTATAAGCTATACCATAGTGGAATAATACAAGGTAAGTGTGCTTTCCTACAGGGTAGATGAAATGTACCTTATGTCTGAAACCTTACATCAAACAAGGAGGCTAAAAGAACGTTTATAGCTAAAACAATGTTTATTCTTACTGAATTTGAACCAGGGCTCCTCTAGTAGAGGTATGTTAGGTCTTATTGAGCTGCCTCCTCACGTAGAATTGCTGTCCCAAGAGACCTGGCTCTCGATGAATAATTCATAATTCGAGTGTTAGTGTGATCGGGCCTGGGAAATAGTTACTGAAAGGACCACCTACTTTAAGAGATATATTAGGGATGGCAGATCCATGCCACGCGTGCTACTGAGTGACACGATATAAGTGGCACGCCAACATGACAAAAAAAAAGTTAAATTAAACTGTTCCCAATAGTGTATATTTTCAATAATATTTTGACAGTCATGTCACAGTGAACTTTATGAAGTCACAAGGACTAGAAATGGTCTTGGCGCCCACTTAATACATCTTGTGTTCTGTTGAAGACAACAAGTTATGAACCGAACGTAAATATTTTCAGAATATTATATCTAGATTGAGTAATTTTCACTGAAAAGCATAAATAACAGATTTGGCTATTTGATTCGTAAATATTTTGGCTGAAAAAATATAGCATCATGTTTAAAATTAATATGTAACACAAAATAGTTTTTGACTTTAACCTGTAAATGAATGTAGTATAGTGTTCTTTTTCACGGAAAGTCTCACGTTTAATTATTGTACTTTAATATTTTAGGAAACATTCTATGAATATGTATTAAGGAAAGTTTATATTAATAATGAAGGAAATGATTTCAATTAGTTGGTCACACTTTAAACAGGTTTAACCAATATCCAGTATTAAACTGCTGAAATGGGAAAACATTTTTTTTTTACTTTAAGTGAGTGAAGTTAAGATTGTCTAAGAAACTTACATTGACAATTTTATAAATTTTACTTCTTTAAATTTGAGAATTATTAAAATAATAACAATTTTATTTGATTTATTCTTGACATTTTATGATATTCAACAAGTTTCAATTTTTAAATGCTCATTGTAAAGCATAAATAAGAAGTGTCACAATAGAAGGGTTCAATTCATTTAATCCCAAAGTGGTACACTGATCGGAAAAGTTTCTTTATCCCTGGGATAAATATTTATTCTGAGGAATCTATTTTTAGAATCTCTGAAGCTACTAAACCACAAATCATATCTAAAGTGATGGTTGTGAGATTCATATTTTGAAAATAATAACAAATTACTTATTAAATAAAAAGCTATTTTTTAACATCTTCAAGATGTTTCATCTCTCTGTTAGGTGACCTTTTTAATATTAAATAAAATTTTAGAATAACTACTCAGAACTGATTCACTATCCGTGCTTAGTAATGATAAAGATGTATTTTTTTACAGAACAATTTTCGCTTTCGAAATTGTCCCTTTAATTTTTCTTCCGATAAGTTGTCCGACAATTCAAATATAACAAATAAATGATATCAAGATGTCTTCAATTCTAATTTGTTTTAAGAACCTTAACTCCAGAAACATTATCAAATGAGTGCTAATAAAACAACCGCAGTGATTCCAGCTCTCGTTATACATTCAAGAATTGACAACAGCGCTCGATGGCTGAGTGCGCTACTAAAGTTGGGGCTTCCTAGTCTGGTGAAGATCAGATATAAAATAGTTAGTACTTCACTATTATAACCGATACCTTTGCTAAGAGAAACCTTTCCTCTGTATTTATCTGTCATTCTTACCGTATAGGTTTCAACTCTACCTGTGCTAGAGCTTCTGTCAACTGTCCAACATATACTTTGTTTTAAAATAATGATCAGTATATGATCATGGGCATAAAGCTCTCTGGCTCAAATCTCGTGTCCGGATGTTTTGAATTATTTGAGTTGTCCAACTACAACTCTACAATTTACAGTTGAATATATTTACAAATATTTACTGTTGTTCTAGTAAATAATTTGTTGTGAGAACATTCACGAAAGTAAGGAGACACTTCAGAAATACAGTCTCGCTGAAAAATATGTCATTTGTTGAACTGCTGAGTGTAAATATGGTGCCAACTTATCTACTGTACGAACACAAGCTGCCTCTGTACAATCCGCACCCGGCACAGTAATATCCCTGGAGTGGATGCGGAAAGAAACTGCAGTTCTAACGTCATTAGCGTGTTTTCTTTGTTGGCTGCACTAAACGATTATACCCGATGTTGAGCCACTACTTTCTTGCAGGTCACTGGATATGCAGAGCCTCAATGAATCACAGGAGGCTGGACTCCGGAGGCCACCACGAGGTTTCTACTCTGAAGCGTTGACCTTGAAGTTCGGTTTCAATGAGGATCTCAAGGTCCAAGAGCCGCCCAAGAAGATGTCGCTCATCTGGCAGCTCAGAACGGAGAAGTTTGCCCCGACTATACAACGCCTCATTCCACCTCTGCAGCGGAAATTCCTCGCCCCGGAACAGATTGTTGTATCATTCGACCTGGAGGACAGGAAGATCGTGAGTAGACTGTAGACAGACATATGTTATCAGCCTGGGTCATACCCTGGGGTGGACTGGGCCCCTGGTCGCCCATCACAACTACTCTAGAAAATATTGCGCTATCCATTAAATTATAAAGGATGGTTCTCATTAAATGTTAATCAAAAGTTACAGCGAGTAAGGGTGACCTGGTGGTCTAGGGGTAAGGTGTCAGACTTCTGTGCCGGATTCCGTGGTTCAATCCTCGGTCCCGGCACAGATTTATCTGATTACCAAACCCTTCCTTCACCTCTGACAATACATCTTGTGAATGTGGGGAAATACCAGGCCTCCACCGTGGTTCGGATTCCACGTTAAACTGTTGGTCCTCCATTTCATCCCACAATCACCATATCATTACACATTAGCGTAAGTGCATATAACCCAAACGGGTAGTAAGACGCGGTGCTAATATTAATTAATTAATTATTATCTCCTTCACGGAAGAACGGAATTTAACCTTCCGGCTGATCCACAAAATCCATTATAGCTAGGCCTGTCAGTATTTTAGGGACTCACAATAAAACACCTGATTAAACTAATGTTAAAACCTGTTTGGATATAAAAACTACGTAAGCCTAGTTGAAAACAAAATTACACTGCAATCACTTATGGGGTTATAAATATCCTAGATAAAATATACACAACATCCATCCGAAACTTTAACAGGGATTCGAAACTCCAAAACCTAAGTCTATCATACTACAATTTTCGCGGTTGATATCCTACAGGACAGAATTAACTACGGAGTCAGTTGTTGACAAATATCCGGCTGGTCCTTCACCGGGACTCACAACACAAAACATGATTAAGTCATGCAAAAACTTGCTTGAATAAATATTCTACAAAAAAAAAACTACATTTAAATCGGTTAAGTGGTTCCATAGATATATACAAATATCCGGCATGGCACTTCACCGGGAATTATACCAAACCGTGCGATTATAATTATTATTTAAAAAAATGCCTGGATAAATACTCTACAGAATAATCAAAACTACACCACAGTAATTGTGTTGTTCCATAGATATATACAAATATCCGGCTGGCAATTCACCGGGACTTACACCAATACACCTAATTATAATTAATATACTAAAAAATGCCTGGATAAATACACTAACGAATAATAAAAACTACACCACAGTAATTATGTTGTTGCATAAATGTATACAAACATTCGCCTGACCCTTCACCGGGACTCCCACCGAAACGCCTGATTATACACAAATAATGCTAAAGCCTACCTAGATATTAATCCAGTACAAAAGTAACAACCACACTGCAATTGGTTAAATGGTTCAGGAGATGAATAAATCCGGCCGTATCTTTAAAAGAAAAACAAACCCTGACTGTATGTATGCATGTCCTCTCCTAGGAGACATCATAATGAATAGAAATAAATACAGCGTAATAGGTTATGAAATTTCAGGTATCCTTGGCTATAGACATAATTATATTCTTAAATACAGAACAGAACTATAATATATTTTTACCTAAATACATTTATATTCAAAACCTTAAAAAAGCAGAGATATTATGTAAATTATCATTTAAACCTCCTCACTCTGATATTCTATTATTACTTGCCTACGACATGGCCAGTTTTATTATTTGGATTTCCAGAATTGATTTAGTAAATACAGATTTGACAAAAATAATCACAGTTAATATTATACTTTAAATGTATTATAAAATGATAATAATCAACGCAAATCTTCTAAACAACACCTTTACTTAATCAATGGAATTGAATGGATTAATTATTAAAGCTTTTTACATATAGTTATATTAAAGCTGCTATGGTAACATTAAATAAATTATGGAATTGAACTATGCTCCCACAAAGCTATACACAGTCATAATAACTTTGTCGAAACAAATAAATTCACTTTTATAACTATAATATGTCTAATGGATGAAATTTAAACTATATTCATTTTTTTCAACCCGGAAACATATAAAATATTTTAATTCGGATTGGGACCCTTAAATTACAGAAGGTTTTTTCAAACTCAGCTTCTTACAAATAAAGTAAAAATCGGTTGGAGTTAATATGTTATTTACGCTACATGTGTGGAATATAATAATTAATCATTAATAAATTTATAATTGGCTATAAACAGTAATGCAGATTCTGGAAAATGGGAGACTTGCTTTATGTTACCATGTAAAACCAATCAATGTGGGCAACAGTGCCCAAACAACGTTTGACGTGGTTAAACTTTTAATAGCTAAAAAAATACCAGCCTTTATGTTAATGAGAGCAAACACAATTAATTAACCTAGTATGTAAATATTAGTTATTGATTGTATCATTATCAGAACAATAAAGTAAAATTAATTTAGTAAATCAAACCATTCTGTCATCGCTAAAAGACATAACCCCTCCCCCATCACTCCTTCACAACAGTCAAGAAATAATTTAAAGACTTAAGGCCTTTTCTAATTTAAGTGTTGGGCGTAGCTAGGCAAACTATCCTACAGTTATGTGTGGAGGAATATCATACCTCACGGGCTCAGTGAATTATAAGTTGCTACCTTTAAATCTCGACGGAGTGTACCTTAATTATAATTGAATGATTTAAATTAAATAGTTAACAAGCATAATACAATAATTAATAACATGGTTTTAAAATAATAACACTTTTTTAACTGTTATAAATATTTTTCCATTATAATTTTATTTCTTTTACTTTATTCCCCCGCTCCCCCTAAATTACACCACTAAGATACCCCTTGAACGATGGTACCCGGTGAGGACCACCCCTTACGTACCCCCCTTTCTACGCCATAAACTGTTATTGCTGGAGGTTATTTGAATGCCTTGCCATCATAGTTGGTAGTTGGGTAGATGTGCAGTGGCCAAGGTAGCCTCTAGGACCTTGGGCGTTAGTGGCTTTATTTGAGGAATACCTGTGAAGATGAGTGGGAGGCTTTTTATACAGCTTCATTTAATAGACAAATGAAACTGTTCGACAGAGAGCATCATAGTAGAATATTATTATTATTAGCACCGCGTCTTACTACCCGTTCGGGTTATACGCACTTACGCTAATGTGTAATGGTAGGGTGATTGTGAGATGAAATGGAGGACCTACAGTTTAACGTGGAATCCGAACCACGGTGGAGGCCTGGCATTCCCCACATTCACAAGATGTATTTTCAGAGGTGAAGGAAAGGTTTGGTAATCAGATAAATCTGTGCCGGGACCGAGGATTGAACCCCGGCCGCCAAGCACAGACCGCCAGGTCACCCCATAGTAGAATAAAACACCAATGGGGTGATCTGGACCCATATTTTTTTTAGCATACATAAAGAGGTTATGGAAAATAACAAAGCTCTTAATACGAGATAAGACCCATAATTCTTAAACAAGATTTTAAATAAGACCTTTTCCAGCAAGATGTTAGACCTACATTCTCTTCTTCAAATGGGTACTTTATGAGATTCAATGTCTCATTCACAGTGTCATGACTGTTGAATGTGTTAGTGAAGAATGTTGCCCTTTACAAACCTCCAGTTTTTGATTACCTTATCAAAGGGCTATCGATGTGAAATATAGTAAATTAACCTTGTGATTTTACGAGCGCTGAATTTTTAAATAATTAATATTGTAAATGCTTGAAAACGGAAGAAAGGAGGTGAAAATGTTTTGATAAAAAAAATCTTTATTAGCGATATTTATAGCATATATCACGAAAAAATTAAATTTGTTAGGTACTTTTTTTTTAACAAAAATTATAGTTTTTACTTATCTGGAAATTCACCAATGTTGTCGCACTTAATGGAGTGTGCATACTAGAATATAATTTTTAATGAGGTAGTAAATCCTATGATGACTATAAATTTTAAATTATTTGTTTGAAAAAAAATAATTAAAAAATATCTTCTAGATACATCAATTTAAAAAAAAGGAGCAAAAAGGAGCTTGATCGTGGGGCGAATAACTAACCACCCAAATCGTGCCCTTTTGGATAAAACTATGAAATTTGACACATAAGTACTATGTGTATATATGAACACGTGTTTTGATGTATGGCCCAACTATTCGCCATCTTGGCTCATAATTGCTGCTCAAGTGGTGGCCAAAAATAGTTTTTCAACCATTTATTTAGAAATAAATGTTTTATAAAATAATATTTCAATTAAATACTGCAAAACGCAGTGTTTTATGTATTTTGACTTGTTACAGTATTTTAGATTAAATTAATAATAACAGTGTTAATTAAAACATAAATATTAATTTTTAGGAAATTCTGTTTTATAGGAAATATTTATGTAGAAAACTCCGGCTATGCTAAGCTACTAAGCGAGTTTGGAAACTCCCAAACTCTTTGCTGTGAAGTTTCAATTGAAATGAGAGAGCAGTAATTGTGTTTTAAGCCCCCTGGGCAAATTAGCAAGTGCACAGCTTTCAAATAAACTTGTTTGGAAAAGTAGTCTGGGTTGGTTAATTGGTTTACATTCGCTCTTTAGTCTCCCGTGGTACTGTATTGTAACAACCTCAACCCTTCACACCCACTGCAACTATCTCTACCCTTTCTACCCTCGGTAGGTTTCCCCCATAAAGGGAAGACCAAATAATAAAAGTCACGGACCGCAGTATCTTCTATAGATAGGCCGTTTAAATTGATAATTTTTACTATATTAAAATACAGTTGTACATATTGAAGCGTTATACTTCGCACTAGCAATGAAATAACTCGTTTCAAGCAACTGCTTCTTGGGCTAAAGTAGTTCAAACGAAGCTCAACAAATTGCCGTATTTTTCCAAACCCACTGTTTCGTCCTTGGGATAGTCATCCGTTTCATTGTAGACTGTCTCTGAAAGTTCCCTGTTTGATAAGCGGAACGCAGAGAATATTGATATTGATAAGCTCTGGTTGACGGGATTCAATGAATTGAACAATTTTTTTTTAAGTTCCCTTAGACATTTATTTACTGGCTAGTGTGAGGATGTTTTATTATAAATAAGTATAATTAGCATATTTAATGTACTCCTTTCTGATTCTATGCTTACTGGAGTATTTTACAAAGCTTAAAACGTAGAAACGGTATGTGATAAACTGTTAACAATCCCCCAAACTGATTTATTTCCATGACCTGAGAAATATGACATAGAGTCAACGCCTGTAAGTGCATGGAAACATAGCAATGCTTTTGCCACCTTTTCCATTCCAGGCCTTTATAAATATCATGGACCGGAAAGTTTTGTCTGTCCCAAAAGCTATTCATAGTCTCTTCAACAGCAATTTTTCATAAAATTGTATTGCGAGTGTACCAATATCTGTGTCAACAGTTCTGATAATGACATTGTGTGTCTGTTAGAATGCTTCTTAGGCGTGCACTAACATTTGGCTGTCAGCCTCATGATTGCATGATTAGAGGTCTGAGTGTTGACAAGACATACTACCTATGATGTTACTTAGAACTGTTGTAATCACTTCATTTGTGGTGAGTTTGCTTTGTTCTTGTTGATGCTGCTCACAGATAATTTTGCAAGGTATTCCATTGTTTTTCCATCAAGAATCACAGCTGAAGCTTCTCATTACAATGTTCATAGAGTGGACTAAACTACTGAAGAGCGTATGATTTTGAGATTTTTCTTAGCTTTACACAATTTGAAAGTTATCTGATTCTCATGATTTAACATTCTTTCTATGTTTGAGCCTCTGTGATGACATTCAATATAGAGTTTTGCATAAATAATTGCCTCACTCTTTTTCCTGTTACAAGATCACTTTATACTAACTTGTTTCCATTCTTGTTTAGTGACTCATGGTGCACCATTTACTTGTAACTGAGTAACACTAATCAAATTATTATGTTTGTCGTCTTCTCATTCCTCGATAAAGATCTTGACCGAGAACGACTCATAGACCCATAGCCCGACGGTTCCGGATATGCGTCTGGGGGTGCCTTGGGGGTGACATTTTTGACGTCCGGTAAAAATCGTTGTTATTTTAATAGCAGTTGCACATCTTCAGGCTAACACATTTCTATTAAATTCGTCAATTTAGTCTCACAAAATATGTCTTTTCGAAGTCTGACAAAATATACACTTTGGTGTTAAAGAGATAGATAGTCAAATTCTCTTCCCCATCCATATTTATTTTGTATACACCACTTAGGTGAATGTTTTTGCTGTTTTACCTTGACAGACTCCACCTAATAAACTGCACCATAGTGGAAAAGAGAAAGGTAAACTTTATAGCTTTAATGTAAACGAAGTTAACGCTTAAAAGTCCACATTTGTAGCTACCTATCCAAAGAAATGTTGACAACCAACACGGACAATTTGTAACAATTGAGTACCCGAACACCAGTGGCGAATTATGATCCCAAAATCCAGGCATGTGTTTGTGAGGGATTATTTAAGCTCGGGAGATAGGTGTTCTTGTCGAGTATTTGAATTATTAATGAATGCGATGGAGGCCCTGACCAGATGCTTATTGACTCCAAAGCGCTACGGGAGTCAGATAGTACCATTACTGGCAGTCGTGGCTCATAGATATCAAGA
>CABFVX010003329.1:0-11161 GCA_902151425.1 Timema shepardi
CATCAATAAATTCTTAGTCTTGCAGTTAGTCAAAATAAAATAAAATTTCCTAAGTAAATAATACATTATGACACAAAGTTTAAAAAAAAACAACAACTTTGAAACGGTTTCAGAGTGGCAAAGGGCAGACAGATTAGTAAAATCCACTTTTTTAGTTCTGACAAACTTGAAACGTAGGCCAAAGATTCGTCATAATCTCGGTCAAATGTGTTCACTACTAAAACACTTTCTCTTTATATGAGAAGTAAAAAGACAAAATATAACGAGTTTTATAAGATTGCAAGAGGGGACAAGGGACAATTATAGCGCAGTCAAGATGTGGGTGGGCATTCCTTCAATCTTTTTTGGGAGAATAATGGGTGCCGAGCTGTCATAAATATTTATGTATTAGTTATTTAAAAAGTCCTGGTTATGGTTTAAATATTTCTTATTTATTAGTATTTTAAATCAAGTTCTCAAACCACTCAACGTGTTTGTGTCAAGGACTGGACCTACGTTTATCCGGGGAGGAGACGGAGGTATGTACGTGTGGCTGAAAACCTTAAGTGTTGAGGTTCGAGTCTCGGCTTTGAGGACGTATCCAGTGAGACATAGTTGATGGTCGTGTACGTAATACTTCCCCCCCCCCTTCCCCCTATGTATGAACGTAGAAAGTTGAAGCTCGGATACGTCCTTGCGGTATCGGTACACGTGCGTCTAGGAGCCCGAGGTTCGAATACTAGTCCAGTCATCAGAGTCCGGGCTGCTATAAGTACGGTATTGATAGGAAGGGCGTTCTTCCGGGGTAACCGATATTCTCTAGCTCTAATTTCATATCTGATGGATAGAAAAGTTAATAGATCTATTATTATTTAGCACCGCGTCTTACTACCCGTTCTGGTTATACGCTTTGAGTACTAATTACGTTAATGGATTAGGAATTGGGAAGGTTGAATTAGAGGAAGTGAACCCGCATTTGCGTGGAGGTAGAGTGGAAAACCATTTAGGAAAAACCACCCCCAGTTCACCCGACCGAGATTCGAACCTCGATCTCCCCGTCCTCAGCAGTCGAGCTCAACACGACTAGCACGTTAGCCAACTACGCCACCGAGGTGGGTTAATAGATTTATCACGTATTCATACGCCAAGTCATGTGATCAGCAGCTGTCACTTTTGATAGATATTAGTCAGACATCTTAGCCCAGTCGGTAGTGTCTGCCTTTTGAGTTAAGGGTCCCGGGTTCGATTCCTGGTATTGAGGAAACATTTATTATTGATGAAAGTTTATATTTCTCCTTTCACAGTGGTGAATTAACAGTTGGGGGTTCGATATTGTGTCTGTTCATGATTTAAGTTTGTTTATAAGTGGTATGTTGATATCGATTGGTTCAGAAAGTGCACGTTAAATACCTCAAAGCAATTAACTGAAATGATATTATAACTATTCATAAATTAATACGAAATTATATCAATATTGATCGTCAAAAACATATTAGTATTTTTTTAAGGCTCTTCCTATAATAACCATACCTTTCGGGGTAAACTCACTCTATATTTAGGCCTATATTATTCCGAATTTAAAACCGTAACTAATTTAAGATAAATTAGAGCAGTATTTTATTTATTTCAATCAAGAACTCTTTGAATCCTCATACAACCTTATGCGATTAAGGCTGGGACCGAAAATTACCTTTCGTCGTTTTTCCGTCTCTCTAATTTGTTTGTAATTTGGTGTAACGTTACGTCGACCTAAGTACTCCATTACTAAGATGGTTCGGTGGGGAAGTGTGCCTGTGTTGTGTCAACCTTGTAAATAATAGCTTCATAGTGCGGAGTTTGCTCGCTAGATGGGACCACTAAGCTCTCTGCTATCGATTTCTCTACCGATGTAGGCTATAAAAGAGAGGAAGTTGTTTTCCCCCCTCTTCTCAACTCCGTGACGTCACATGTTATTATGTTATTTAGGTGCGAGTGTGTGAATCTCTATTGTTGACGAGGCGACCTTGGCGTTCCAGAGGTTGGAAATAGGTCATCCGTCCAAAGTGAATTTGCGCCGCGAAATGACGACTGTAGCGGCCGCGGCCAGGCTCCAACAGCTTTCCTAGTTTGTCTGGAGCACCCATCAGGGGCGAAAGACCGATAAAAGTAGTAGCGTGTTGCCGTTTGTCGAATTTTAAGGCGAGGACTGCTCTAAATAGCTATTAGTGGTATCCATATGTTTTTTTAAATTCTGGTGTGAAAGCACTCCAAATCTTGGAGAGGAGTTTAACTTTCAATCCTTTTCCAAATGAGGACCTTTAAAAATAGCCTATAGGGGCATTACATTTTTTAAACATTTTCTGGGGGTTGAGTTCCTGGACCCACTTTTGACTTGGGACAGCTGTGTGTATGTATGTGTGTGTGTGTGTGTGTGTAATCCCCCCTCCCCTACGCAAATGAGGTTCCACCAGCAGCGGGAATAGCACATTTCACGTGGCTAGAGCTATAAACATAGTTAGGTCTGATGGAGCAATCCATCTTTATTGAGAAAAATCTTAAACTTGAAAAGATAAAATATCCCGGTAGACTGGTAGAGCCATGAATACACATCACGCTACCTCCTGTTAGTAAAACTCTTAAAAAATTAATATAAAAACGAGAGTGACTGACCTCTAGAATAATCTGAAATACCATCTACCGCACACAGGCCCAGCCCCTCGTGTGTCTGTGTACTCTAAAATACAGTAAAACTTCACAAATATAGGGCCCGCAAGGATTTAAGATAGAATTCTGGTTTATTTTAGAGTGTGATAGTTCATTCTCTCAATTTACCGTTCTTATTTTCAGAACACTATAGCTAATGCTCTAAAGATGTTAAACATCAGCTCAAAGCTTCCGTGTTTGCTGATCTGTACCAGGTAGTGCGGTAGTCTTGCTGGATGTGTGCTCTGTAAAACGCTGCTGTTGGAGGTATGCGGTTAGATGCTCCCTCGCTCTTGCCTTGCCTCTGTTAATCTAAACATGCTTCCAGCGCCCTTGAGGTAGACCACCCTTCTCTCGCGGCAGCTGGGCATATTGTCTGTGCGTTAGCGCCTTATAGACAGACCACCCCTCTGTCGTGCAAGTTTGGCGTGTTGTGTGTCTTGAAGGATACTTTTAGATTGTGCTAGTTTGTTGTTCATGCAAGGACCCTTGAGATGGTTATAGTTTGTCGCTAGTGTAAGGATCCTTGATATGGTGATAGTTTGTCGCTAGTATAAGGGTCCTTGAGATGATAGTTTGTCGCTAGTATAAGGGTCCTTATGATGGTGATAGTTTGTCGCTAGTATAAGGGTCCTTGAGATGGTGATAGTTTGTCGCTAGTGTAAGGGTCCTTGAGATGATAGTTTGTCGCTAGTGTAAGGATCCTTGAGATGATAGTTTGTCGCTAGTAGTTTGTCGCTAGTGTAAGGGTCCTTGAGATGATAGTTTGTCGCTAGTGTAAGGGTCCTTGAGATGATAGTTTGTCGCTAGTGTAAGTATCCTTAGGAGGATAGTTTGTCGCTAGTGTAAGGATCCTTGGGAGGATAGTTTGTCGCTAGTGTAAGGATCCTTGAGATGATAGTTTGTCGCTAGTGTAAGGGTCCTTGAGATGATAGTTTGTCGCTAGTTTAAGGGTCCTTGAGATGATAGTTTGTCGCTAGTGTAAGGATCCTTGAGATGATAGTTTGTCGCTAGTGTAAGGGTCCTTGAGATGAATAGTTTGTCGCTAGTGTAAGGGTCCTTGAGATGATAGTTTGTCGTTAGTGTAAGGGTCCTTGAGATGATAGTTTGTCGCCAGTGTAAGGGTCCTTGATGATAGTTTGTCGCTCTTGCAAAGGCCGTATTGTTAATTATGTACGGCCCCAATATACCAAGTACTCCCGGCCTTAATGAGAATGTTCTCTGTATCCATTCACCGCGGGCCGAGTTGATCTCTGTTCCCCGGGTTTCACGATGTGGGGGTGGAGGGACAGGCGGGTCCAGCCCACGGTCTTTTCACCCGGGTAATGAGTTCCTTGCGGAAGAGACGGGGGCATCTTTTTTTTTTTTAACAAAGAGCTCATCAACGTAAAACAAATGAACGTGTTCAAGAGTGTGTTCTCGAGGTGGAGTGGAATTTAGTAGGCTGCGACTTGCGAGCTGTGATACCAATCTTCTAGCAACACTCGACTCTTTTGACGCTTTCCTACTTCCGGATATAGTTTTTACTATACAGAAGAAACAATTATTTAGAGAAGCTAAAACGAATTCTTGTAGATTCCAATTTTCTTAAGAAGAACCTTATCTGATAGATCTACTTTCACGTGTTCATACGTAAAGTCACGGAATGTGTAATTGTTACTCTTGTTAGATAGTATCAATACTTGTGAAATGTAAATAACAAGTTAGTAAGATATGATCATTGTTAACCGTAAAATAAGTTTGCATTTTCTCAAAGGCTCTTCTTATGAAAACTGGATTATACAACCCGACATGTTACAAAGAGCTAGAAACACACGGGAGCATGTAAATATGTCTTCGTAGGACCAAACTCTGAGGATGTGGGTTACTATCCTAAGCATAGCTACCTAATGATCTTGACCACTGATGAGGCCTATAAACACTCTGAATGTAGCCTATATTATATTTTACTAAATATTCTAAACTTATTTTAATTTACTATTCTGAAACAAATTTTTATGAATAATGAAGTTGTTTTAGTATTTGTCAGAGAAAAAAAAAGCACAGTCGCATTAGCGCCTTGTCTTGAGCCTCGTTTATACGAGGCTAGTAAAGTGATAGTTGACAGTAACTGTCGCAATACTGTCACATTGTGAACAGATATGAAAGCATTTAATTGAGAATTTTATTTACCTGGTAACAAGTCTTGATCATAACATATTCCATTGCGTCAGCTCGCAATCGAGCCATACTCACTGAGCGGCCGTCGTATTTTGCTGAAGATGGTGCCAACTTCTACGGAGAAAGGGTGTCGTGTGGTCAGCACAAATAACCTTACACTCAGCTTTCTAAATCAAGTGGCTCTACAGGTTTTGTCCTCACGAGGCTCAGTTGAACCTTCGAAGATCGCAAAACATTTGAGGATCTTTCAATGCTAGCGACGTGTTTGACGAGCACGGATTATTTGTTCGGGCTTCCCATTTTCATATCCACTTTTTCGTGCGTGCATCTATCTCCTTGGCAATCAGTTCTTCAACCACTCCAGCAACAGGCTGCACAAGTTCAGCCATTCTCTCGTTGGTTGAGGTATTACCGTCGCGCCATCTCACCGACTTCGGTCCAATGTGTTAACGGATGACTCGCCGGTCATGACTTCTACGGTCCTACCTTGGGGGTGGCGGGTATTGAAACAGTTCTACCTTGGGGGAGGCGGGGATTGAAACAGTTCTACCTTGTGGGAGGCGGGTATTGAAACAGTTCTACCTTGTGGGAGGTTGGGATTGAAACAGTTCTACCTTGTGGGAGGTGGGGATTGAAACAGTTCTACCTTGGGGGAGGTTGGGATTGAAACAGTTCTACCTTGTGGGAGGTTGGGATTGAAACAGTTCTACCTTGGGGGAGGTGGGGATTGAAACAGTTCTACCTTGGGGGAGGTTGGGATTGAAACAGTTCTACCTTGTGGGAGGTGGGGATTGAAACAGTTCTACCTTGTGGGAGGTTGGGATTGAAACAGTTCTACCTTGGGGGAGGTTGGGATTGAAACAGTTCTACCTTGTGGGAGGTTGGGATTGAAACAGTTCTACCTTGTGGGAGGTGGGGATTGAAACAGTTCTACCTTGTGGGAGGTTGGGATTGAAACAGTTCTACCTTGTGGGAGGTGGGGATTGAAACAGTTCTACCTTGTGGGAGGTTGGGATTGAAACAGTTCTACCTTGTGGGAGGTGGGGATTGAAACAGTTCTACCTTGTGGGAGGTTGGGATTGAAACAGTTCTACCTTGTGGGAGGTGGGGATTGAAACAGTTCTACCTTGTGGGAGGTTGGGATTGAAACAGTTCTACCTTGTGGGAGGTGGGGATTGAAACAGTTCTACCTTGTGGGAGGTTGGGATTGAAACAGTTCTACCTTGTGGGAGGTGGGGATTGAAACAGTTCTACCTTGTGGGAGGTTGGGATTGAAACAGTTCTACCTTGTGGGAGGTGGGGATTGAAACAGTTCTACCTTGTGGGAGGTTGGGATTGAAACAGTTCTACCTTGTGGGAGGTTGGGATTGAAACAGTTCTACCTTGTGGGAGGTTGGGATTGAAACAGTTCTACCTTGTGGGAGGTTGGGATTGAAACAGTTCTACCTTGTGGGAGGTTGGGATTGAAACAGTTCTACCTTGTGGGAGGTTGGGATTGAAACAGTTCTACCTTGTGGGAGGTTGGGATTGAAACAGTTCTACCTTGTGGGAGGTTGGGATTGAAACAGTTCTACCTTGTGGGAGGTTGGGATTGAAACAGTTCTACCTTGTGGGAGGTTGGGATTGAAACAGTTCTACCTTGTGGGAGGTTGGGATTGAAACAGTTCTACCTTGTGGGAGGTTGGGATTGAAACAGTTCTACCTTGTGGGAGGTTGGGATTGAAACAGTTCTACCTTGTGGGAGGTTGGGATTGAAACAGTTCTACCTTGTGGGAGGTTGGGATTGAAACAGTTCTACCTTGTGGGAGGTTGGGATTGAAACAGTTCTACCTTGTGGGAGGTTGGGATTGAAACAGTTCTACCTTGTGGGAGGTTGGGATTGAAACAGTTCTACCTTGTGGGAGGTGGGGATTGAAACAGTTCTACCTTGTGGGAGGTTGGGATTGAAACAGTTCTACCTTGTGGGAGGTTGGGATTGAAACAGTTCTACCTTGGGGGAGGTTGGGATTGAAACAGTTCTACTTTGTGGGAGGTTGGGATTGAAACAGTTCTACTTTGGGGGAGGTTGGGATTGAAACATCTTCCGTATAGCGGCCTACTTGGGAATTTACTTGAGGGTTAGATGAGGGGGAGGAATGGAAAGGAGAATATATTAGGCCCGCCACGAGGGGCAGGGTGGGGGGCTATTGGTACCATGGTATCGAGCCCGGGGGGCCCCAAGATCCAGAAAAAAATTATAAGTTAAATAAAATGAAACGTGAATGATAAGTGATCAAATACCCATACATACGAGGCTGGGCATGCATGCACTGTTTCTATCAGCTCCAAAGAAACTCATGTCATTTGCCACAATGGTGTCGGGTTCGACACTCTTGTCCTTACTTTCAAAATATTCCGAAGTTTCACGAAGTCTATTATTTTTCTTCTTAAATTAAATTTGGCACGGAAGATAGTCGGGTAGTGAATCCAGCGGTATTTAAATTTAATTATTTTATCATGGGCGTAACATTTCGGTGTTCATTTACGGATTAATTTGCGTACATTGCTTTTTTTTTGTAAGTGACCAACGATTTTTTTTAACTTACAAATCTAAGCAATGATGGTATAGCAGGAGGAAAGGGGTGAGCTTTTTTCCCCTTGGAAAATAATTTATGTTCATTTCCCGTTTATAATAAACTAGAGCCTCCCTAAATTTATTTCACTCGCCTTTAATATTATCTAATATTTAGCTTAAGTCATAAATAGTCTTGTGTAAAACTCCAAATAGCTTTTAGAAGCATTCAGTTTTCAAAGCTTTGGCAGGGAAGGACAACTACAAATTGAAAGGGATGAAGGAATTAATTTCATTTTTTAATACAGGCGAAGATCACTCTAAATAAATTATAAACTAAGCATCTAACTTTCCAAAGATTTCAAAGATCACTCTAAAAAGATTAGAGGAACATTCAAATTAAAAAAAATTAAAAAGGACCACTCCAAATAGCCCAGAGATAAATATAATTTTTAAAAAAATCAGATGAGGGTGACACCAAATATCTTCTGGGAGTTTTTTCAAAACCACTTTTTATTTGCTAAAATATTTCCCCCTCCCTAGACAGATAAGGTTTCAACACCACTGAAGTCTAGTAGAACAAAGAAATGGGGGCCCGTGTGACACTGACATTTTGTCATTGATGTAAAGCAGCGTGCTACTCTTAACCCTTTCATACCACTGTTATAGTGTGTTAAAATAATAAAAATCCGATCAAACTTCCGCTTCAGTGGCCGAATTGTCTAAAGCGTCACTAGGAAATTGAGGTTTGAATCCTAGTCAGGTCTACTGAGAGTGATTTTTCCTAAAATTGTTTCTCACTCTCCTTCCACGCAAATGTGGGTAGATAACCTGTTAAATGCTTCTTTCCTCATCCCTACCCCATTAGAGTAATGATCGTATATGCGTATCATCAAAACGGGTAGTAAGACGCAGTGATTAAAAATAACTTGGCATATCAATAAACGTGATTATAAGATGTCTGATAGTGTACAGGATTAATGATCACGTGGATTGACTTGGAGTGTAGGGGGCCTGTGTCTTGGAAGCGGGGAGTCCTTGCTTAACTTGGTGATTTCGAAGTGATTTCGAAGTGATTTCGTGAATAGGGTTGCATCGTAATTTGAAGCATGTAAGCAGTCTAAGCGCTCTCAATCACATTTAGACACCCGTGTACGAGATATAAAAAGAGGAGGGAAAAGGAGCAGTTCAATTTGCGAGGCCTCTTGTTTATCTGCTGATAATACTTCCCCTCTTCCTCTAACGAGTTTACACAATCACTATACTATTTGCGCCTTGAAAACATTGACGTGTTTTTTTAATTTTCCTTTTTCTAGATAGACATATGCATCCACGCATTTTTTAAATCTACATCCTCGGAAGGATTGGAGGCCATTTTTGTGACTAAATGACTGTATTATTAAAAAAATACGTTTACATAAAAACTATAAGATTAGAATTATATAATTTTATGCCATGTAGGACTATTTTAAGAATTATTTAATAATCTATGACCCGCCTCGGTGGCGTAGTTGGCTAACGCGCTTGTCGTGTTGAGCTCGACCGCTGAGGACGGGGAGATCGAGGTTCGAATCTCGGTCGGATGAACTGGGGTGGTTTTTTCTAAATGGTTTTCCACTCTCCCTCCACGCAAATGCGGGTTCACTTCCTCTAATCCAACCTTCCCAATTCCTATTCCATTAGCGTAATTAGTACTTAAAGCGTATAACCCGAACGGTTAATAAGACGCGGTGCTAAATATTATTATTAATAATTTATGGTTTTTGTTTTTTGTTTTAACCTTATATCTATAAAACTCGCAGAATAAAACATAAATTCACTAACATGGGCGATCTTATCTTGACCTGTAGTGACGTCACAGGTAGACAACTTCTGTAATTGGCTAATGGGATGATTGTAGTTTGAATGGTAAGCGTTGTATTTTACACAGTTCTTGAAAGACAACATGCAGTCTTATATTTATTAGTCTAATTCTGCTGACCACGTGGTTTAAACGTTTGTTGTGACCCTCGTCGAAACGTTGCGAGTGTGTGACCACACCCAGCGCGTGATATGTGTGCACGTGATGCCGGGATGTCTGAACTACGCACACGCACGCAATGTTTACATGGCGATAGGGTTATTCTGGGACGCAGAAGGCGTCGCGAATATATCCGCGGCGGTAGACACGCACCCGTCAGGAGGGGAGGAGAGGTTGCCGAACGCTTTATTCGCGGGACCGAGAAGTCGTGGGAGCTTAGTTCGAGCCCCCGGAGGATGATATTTGTGAGCGGGTTCGTCCCAAGACCCGGAAACTGGGGAGGGTCCAGTGGGGGGTAATTTAGTTACCCTAGATCAAGTTAATGTGTAAGTAAAGGGTTGATGTGCAGGACTTGCCCATTGAATACTAAAACTAATACATAAATATTGGTCGGACCAATTCGTGGTCGTGCTTCCGTAGGAACTTGAGGGTACGTCTTTCATTATAAGGAGTCTTCCTTAAATTACGTGAGCCTTTATTCATTATTTTAGCTGGGAGTAAGTAAATTAAAATATAAGTTAAATTTTATAATCATAATATTTATTTTTCTCACAAAATTTAAATTTTGTCTCGCCATAAACATTGATTTAAAAACAACCTTAGATAAGATGGATACTGCCTCCCCCCTAACCCCTCTTAAAAATGGTAAGCAAATACTGAACACCTCCCCTCCCTTTTTCCTAAAAACCCTTACGTAATTTAAGGACAGCCCCTAACTTACCAATAGGGGGAGCTTGGTCAATACTTTTATCTTTATATGAGAAAATATGTTTTCTGAAATTGCGTTTACTCTTTTTGTTAAAGGCCTATATTAGATTGACAGTGTTGGGTTGATCGCTTGATCTATAATAAGCAAGTTCCGTTATGGCCTGCAAGAGTAATGCGCATGTGTGGATGATAAATTCATTTTTCTTTTATTTACTCTACCAAAGAAAGTTCACAGTTATCTTTGTGTATTTTCAGTCATCCGTTTCGTCGCCGTTCTATTTTCATTCAAAACATATTCGTGGTCTGATTGATGAAAGGAGGCTGTCGAGAAAACTTGAGACCGTCGGCCAAAATCACTTTATAGCTCGCAGAAGGTTGCTACACAATTTGACTTGATGATAACGGACACATTTTCATCTGGGACTCTGCCAAGACGTTAGGATCAGGCGACATAACCACATTCTGGAAATAGTGAAAGAGAGATTATTTTGGAAGTTTACTTTTATTTTTCGTTTTCATTTATTAGAGGTATTTAATGTGTATTTTCTGAACCAACTGATTATATCAGCACACGAGAGTTTATATTAGCGAAAGGGCATAGCAAGTTTGCCGGGGAAGTTATTTCCATAAACCTTCCAGGTTTCTTTTACATGCCACAATCGACATGGGACTGACGACTTTACTTCCCACTCCGAATAAAATTATGCAATATATATATATTGCTCAAGAAAAATCCTCCGACCTCGACTGGGCTTGAACCCGCGAACATTTGAGTCGGGAGGCGAGCACTTTACCCCCCAAGACCACTGAAGTCTTACTTTATTTTTATCACCGCGTCTCACTCTCTCTAGCTCTCTCTCTCTCTGGTCTATCGGCATGTTCACACTAATGGAGCGGGGATTAAGGTGCAGGTGACCTGGCGGTTTAGGGGTAAGGTGTAAGACTTCTATGCTGGCGGCCGGGGTTCAATCCCAGGTCCCGGCATAAATTTATCTGATTACCAAACCCTTCCTTCACCTCTGACAAGACATCTTGTGAATGTGGGGAATGCCAGGCCTCCA
>CABFVX010003329.1:12463-28080 GCA_902151425.1 Timema shepardi
GGGGGGGGGGGGAGAAAATCATATTACACACACTTTCCAGTAAATTAAAACAAATATAAGCATGAATCTCTTTTAACCATAATCTAAAGTGCATTTGAAAGATCTCATGATTGTCTAACAGAGAGGATCACTAACTCAATTTGAGTGAAAATTTGTCTTCCCCCCTTTTTTTCCCCTGTACCCTTAACATGGTTTAGCTGTCAACATTGATAACATTTTACTATATTATTAGTGTTATATCTATCAAAAGTTACAGCTGGAGATAACATGACTGGGCGTATGAACGCGAGAAAGTAGATCTAATAACAGTAAGATAAGGCCCTTTCTATGAAAATTTAACTGTAGAAGCTCTTGCACATCCAACCTAACTTGAAATGTTGAGCCCGTGTGAGTCGGTCTCAAGAGTGATGGGTCAAGTTTTTAATAATTGACCGTGGTCAGGTCTAGAGGGTAAGGGGCGGGTGGATACGGTAAGTTACCTAGGGGATTATTTGGCTCCCGGTTAGTTCGTTTAGGGTATTATCATGTTTTACCTTTTGGACCACCACGATCACACTGAGGCACCGCGAAATCACGATTCAGGGGGGTGCGGATGTGCCAGACCTTTTAAAAGGTCGGTAAATATCAGAGGGGGGAACGAACATTTGGAAACAACTCGGAAGGTCGATACGATTACCGGCTTGAGTGTATGACGTTATAAACACGCTACCAACTTCACCCCAAGTATCGAATGAAAAATAACCAAATGGACGTGACCCCATCAGTGGATTGAATCGCTGCCCTTTCAAAATCTGGATACTGATGTCCTCTTTCTTCCCTTTCTCTCCCATAAATGCACTGTACAATTTAAGAATGGCCGTCACATTAGAACTATATAGCTTCAAAATTTGATGTTGTAACCATTTCAAAACCTGTCGGCACTTCTTGCAGACAACCTCGTCCCTGTCGTGTGCCTGTCGGCACTCCGGGCAGACCTCGTCCCGGTCGTGTGCCTGTCGGCACTCCGGGCAGACAACCTCGTCCCGGCCGTGTGCCTGTCGGCACTCCGGGCAGGCAACCTCGTCTCGGTCGTGTGCCTGTCGGCACTCCGGGCAGACAACCTCGTCCCGGTCGTGTGCCTGTCGGCACTCCGGGCAGGCAACCTCGTCTCGGTCGTGTGCCTGTCGGCACTCCGGGCAGACAACCTCGTCTCGGCCGTGTGCCTTTCGGCACTCCGGGCAGACAACCTCGTCCCGGTCGTGTGCCTTTCGGCACTCCGGGCAGACAACCTCGTCCCGGTCGTGTGCCTGTCGGCACTCCGGGCAGGCAACCTCGTCCCGGTCGTGTGCCTGTCGGCACTCCTCCTAGCAGACAACCTACCTTGGCTACTTGCCTGATACTGGTTCCTATTTTCAGAACTCCGACTCAACAGAAACTGTTTTACGTAACTACTTAGTCTATGGTAGGAGTCTGGTAGGAAGAACACTATCTGACAGCTACAAAACTTAAGATATGAATACATTAAAATACTTTTATCAAGTAATATGATCTACAGCCATCACTTTTGATAGATATCATCAATACCTATACAATAATATTGAAAACACCCGCTTCATTGGTTGAATTGTCCATGGCATCACTCCTTTGTAAGACGGAGAGATCGGGCCTGGGATCCTGGTTAGGTCTACTGAGGTTGGGTTTTCCTAAATGTTTTCCAACGATCCCACCATGTATATGCAGGTATATTACCTCTATAATACTTAACTTCCTCATCCTTATCCTATTAGATTAATTATCATAATAATGCGTAAAACTGGAACAAGTAATTAACATATATATCTCTATATATATTAATAACGTAGTCAACCGCTAGCAATATTGACCACGAAAGTGTTTGTATTTTGTTTTTATTTAAATGTACTATACATAATACGAAGAACACTTGCTCACTCGGAGACTGAGTTTTACTTAACAATTTTTTCATACTAGCTTTTTATTACTATTTAGTCATTCTATATTACAAGTTATGTATGAAGTGGAAAATTGGGAAGTATAAATAATTCTAGAAAATATGAGTTGATTAATGAAAATAAGAGAAACAATGTACTAAATAAATATTAAATTTCCTTATAAATAAATTCTAAGCTAACACAATAACATCCTTTTGCGGAACTATAGTGAAAAGGGAAATACATGGCCAATCCGTGGTATGAAACACAACCGGCTGGAGCTACGTCTAAAGAATGCATGATACACATATACAATTAAAGAATACATATATACATACTGTGCAAATGTACACAGAAGAGAGAGAAAAAAGTCAATAACTGCGTTAAATAAAACAGGCTGGAACAAATTCTAAACAACACATGATATAAAAAAAATTAGAACCACGTATGGTTATGAAATTCAACAGATGGAAACTATCTAAAGAACACAACAAAGAAACTGTTTTATATAGCCACCAGCATAACTTATAAAACAAAAAAAGAATAACAGGTAGGAACCATATCAAAAAAATAATATATATATTTTTGACATATATATATGTATATATTTGACATATATATATATGTATATATTTGACAAATATAACTGTTAAATAATTTTCTGGAAGAAAGGGGAGGGGGGCTTTATTTATATGAAATACGACCAAAAATCGGAACTATATTTGAATAACACCTAATATCTGTCAAGTGGAGAATTTTGGGTGTCACTTCGACTGCATATTCATTTTGTTTTCAAGAATGTAAGATTAACTTACTTTTTTTTAAAATGTTAATCGAGTTTGTATATATCCAGTCTAACAAAGAGGGATGTAAGCCCTAACATTATTTAGTAAATCATTTTGAGTTTTCCTCTTCGTAATATAAACATGTCATCCACAAAAAGTTGTATGTGACATTTCACTGCAGCTTCTTGTTTAATCATTTATGTAAATTAAAAACAGGATGGGTCCGAGAACTGATCCTTCTGGAACACGACATGTGGTTTGCTTAAACTCATAAACTATTTATCTTCTTGTTTTTTTCTTGATCATGACTCTTTGGTATCTGGTATTTGATTTTCTTTAACTATGTTAACACTGCTTTTATCTCTTTAAAAACGCTCCAATTTATTGACAAGCATTTGATGATTGACGGTGTCAAAAGCCTTAGTCAAATCAATAAACAGACCTAGGCCCAGTTTGTCCTTATCCAATGAATTTTGAATCTTAATAATTAGATCTGTAGACGCTGTTTGCATATCAGAATCTTGCAAAAACACACATTTTTAATTGGCTCGTGAAGAAGTAATTATCATTGTTTAGGTATTCTAAAGGCTATGCTAAGCTAAACTAGGCTAAGCTGTCCTGTGCTAATACTTTGTCAGTTTTAGTTTCACACTCATTGCTAAGCAAAGCAATGGTCCCTCTTTCCCCTCCCAAATTCATTGTCGTTTCTTTTTGGTCTGCTCTAGTGAAGCTTAGTTATGATGGCGTTCTCCAAAATGTCTTTTTTTTAGTTCAGGTTATAGTACTGAGGAAGAAAAGATACTGTTGTTATCAGTTGTTTTAGAAGATAAAGAAAATTTAGAAGGTGCAGGTTTGACTTGTTCAATTAACGATTCCATTTTATTTAAAAAAAAATATTTTATATAAAACTTAAATAGAATATTACTTAAATACACGTGAAACAAACTGGAAAACAAAACTTTAACACTTATTTAGTTATTTTCACCAAACCAGCATTGCGTCTGTTCAACACGGAGCCCAAGTTGCGTTATGAGCATGCGCAACTTAAGATGGCTCAAGATGGAAAAATTGCCTGGCCAGCAATCGTAAAAATATCGCGTGGCGTAGCAAAGCTTAGATTTCTGTGTGAACCAACACATTTAAATAAATGGTCCGCTATTTTTCTAAAGACTTAGCAGAGCAAATCTTAGCTTAGCATTCTGTGTGTATCGGCCTTAAGTCTTTTTTTTACGGCTTTTTCTATAACCTTGGAGAGATAGGATATGAGGCTTATATGCCTATAATTATTGCAAGGTTTCTTAGAACCCTTTTTAAAAGCTGGGCACAACCAAATAGTCTTTCATCTGTTCTGGTACTATACCTACTTTATTATATAAGCTAATAATTCATAACAGTATAATAGATGGGCTTTCCTTTACAGTCTTAATAGCTTTCACTGTTGTAGTCGTTTCCAAAAGAGAAGTTACTTAGAAGAAAATTAATAATCAATTCAAAACAAGTGACCTTTTTAAAGTGTTAAGTAAGCACCACATGGATATTAACACCAATGGTGTCGACCTCGGTGGCCTTGGGGTAAGGTTCTCGCCTCGGGATCCGATGTTTATGGGTTCAAACCCTGCCGGGGTTGACGAATTTTTTATTGGACGATTAAAATCGGTAGCACAACTTCCTTTGAAGGGGAAGTAAAGCCGTCAGTCCTCTGTCAATTGCGGTGTGTGAAAGTATATTTGAGCAAAATCTGTAGGCTCTCTCGCTCGTATTAATGATCACGTGCTGGTATATTCATTCGACTCAGAAAGTGATGCTAAATACCTCAAATAAATAAATGCCACTGGTATTCGAGCCGACACCACTTTGAACGAAGTGGTTTCAACATTTCATCTTGCATCACACGGCGTCAATGATCGGAACTACGGCCGAGGCCGTGAATAAACCACTTTGTGGGTGTGCAGGTTGATACCTTCGCTGCACTCCTTGTTTGCGGGAGATGGATGACACACCACACATGTGGTCAAAGAAGGTGTGCACAATTGCGCACATAATGTGCGTGGCATTGGAACCACCTTCCAGAGCACATGGAAATACATTTAGGACACCCAACGAAATTTTCAGAGCTTGTGGCTTGGCGTATGAACAAATAAGTAGATTTTGAAGGCTATTTTTTCCACCGCTACTCTCAATCGCCCGTCCGGGCTATACGCATTTCGATTGCTCTAGTGGAGTAGGAATGAGTAGGGCAGAACTTATGAAATGTAACGGTATTTTCTTTGGGGGGGAGGGTTAAACTAGTTATTAAACCCCACTCAGTACGCTCATTCAGGGTTCCAACCCCGACCTCCCTCCCTGTCAAAGGAAACCCAACTAGATGTTTTTTCAATGGTTATCAGAGTACTATGTAAGAAGGTGGCCGGCTCTGTCGGGGAGAAAATATCAATCGTTGTCAGGTTTAAAAAAATACAATGGTCTGTGTCGTTTTCTGGAACTACTATATTCTGTACAAGCTTATATTCTCTTGGCCCTTCATCTACAACCACCCTTTGTCATGTCAATAAGCGAGAGAGCTAAGAAAACTACGGAACGTCTTATCTCAAGGCTGTTATTTCTCAAATACTTTTAAGATTTTATGTTGACTGCCTATCAAAATATTACTGTTTTTGTTAGTGGAAAGCTAAATCTAGAGCTCTTTTTCATCAAACTTAGTATCATAGCTCCACAGACATGCTAAAACACCCGTCGAAAATGGGCTAGTGTCAAATTTTCACACTTTTTAATATTAGTAGAACTCATACTATAGAGTTAAGGAAAAGGAATCTTTCGACCTAATTTGGCGTGAACAATTTTTTTTTTTTTTGTGAAATAACGCATCATATAATTAAATATTGCGTTAGAGCTGAACGTGTGTGCGGTAATTACATAGACCTACCAAGTGAATTGTCAGCTAAGGCCCTTCAAATGGCGATAAGACTATACCTCTAACCGGTCTAATAATACATTCCTTTCAAAGACTCGTCAGGTTTGAGAACGTTCTATTTGAAAGATCCTCGTCATATGGAGGAACGTTTTCACGCCAGATGTGGTCCATTGGGGGGGGGGTTTTTATGCGCCACACTCTAGATGTTCCATTGGACGAACTGTCGGAGATATTAAAACTAGAGATATTTTTGTTGACAACTGAGTGCTACGGCAAGTGCTGGTTCCTATAAAACTTTAATGAGCTTAAAGTCGTTAAACATTTAAACGCGAGTAAGAATATTTCTATTCCTGGAAGGAAATAAAAAAAGGCCTAGTAAATGTTTTTTTATAAGTTGCCATCAAAGTGCGCCGGTTTTCATTTATATATGTAGTTTTTTATAGTTAACGTGCTTATTGCAACAATAATGGAAAAAATCATTAAATGTTTTCCAAATTGTTGATCCAGGCTATCGTGCCAAACAGTATTTAAGGAATAGTTTAGCTTTATTTATTCATTTGACCAAACTTCAAGCTGAAAATCAAACTTTTACAACATCAAAAGTTTAAGACAGACGTCTGTCAGTTTAAGACCGAATTATGCTAAAATTGAAGTAAGTATCGTATATCACAATACTTTCACAGTAGGACTTAAATATGTGCCGCCAATTTTTTTTTGAATGTCATAAAATTGTATTTACTTAAGTCTTTGTTGCAAGTCAAATTGTATTTGTTTGTGCCTTGTAATGTACACCCTGGTGGAAAAGCACAGGAACATACCATAGTAAACCAAGGAAAACCGTAGTTGGTTTTGTATGGTTCTTTAAGGTCCATTCCATTGGACGAACTGTCAGAGATATTAAAACGAGAGATATTTTTGTTGACAACTGAGTGCTACGGCAAGTGCTGGTTCCTCTAAAACTTTAATGGGCTTACAGTCGTAAAACATTTAAACGCGAGTAAGAATATTTCTATTCCTGGAAGGAAATAAAAAAAGGCCTAGTAAATGTTTTTTTTTACGAGTTGCCATCAAAGTGCGCCGGTTTTCATTTAGTTTCCTGGAAGTTTGTTAAGAATGGGGTTAAAGCAAGGACTTTATTACTTCTCACCTGTGCAAAACAATAGCAGGATTCTGGTGTCACGGTTTTGACAATTTACTAAAACTACTTTCATACATTCATACATCAAGTCACGTGATTTGTGGCTATTACTTTTGATACATATTATCAACACTTATAACATTAATAATATAGTAAAATGTTATCAATGTTGAGAGTTAAAAAGTTTGTATATTCTAAAAGGCTTTTCCAATGACAATTTGACTGAACCCTGTTTTGTGATATTCCGCCTGTTGTGATTGGTACAAAAAATGTTCTGAAAAAATAGACACGGTACGAACTCAATGAAAACAAATAGAATTTGTTTGAGCTACTATCTCTACAAGACGATAATTTAACCTACGCATCTATAGTCAATATAATCGAAAAACTTAATATTGGCATGTCTTTTGAAATTGACGCGCTTTTTGAGGACATTTCTAACGTCAAAAAAATAGGGAAGGCAGCTGTGAAGAACAAAGACTTAGCACCCGTACAGAAATGGCACAATTTATTTGAAAATCAAGATCTTCCCAATCTGCAATAAATATTTGCCTTTGTGGCACCCATACCTGTTTCAAATGCTGCAACAGAAAGGATATTTTCTCAAGCAAATATTGTTTGGCCCGACAGACGAAACCGATTATATCTCGAGCATGTAAAAGCAGAGATACAAATAAAGACCAACTTCAAATTGTCATGTAGGGAATTTTATAACCACGCAATTAAAAATAAAGCACTTCTAAAAGCAGTGAAATCTAACAAAAAATATATTTTTAATTAATAGTAATCATTTTATAGTAAAACTAAATCATTAGTTTAAATTTTTTTGTTGATTATTTATATTTAATGTGATATTATGTGATATCTTGCAACCTAATAGTAAAAATTATGATTATAAAAATGTTGATTTTAAAAACCTAGTTTTTTTAGTTGTCCCTAATTGGAAACCAATATCCCGATTTTTTTTACCCTCCGTCCCGAAATTTAGCATAGCAGACCTGGCGACACTAGTGTCTGCCTACCTATCTACAGGTCTCTACTCCCTAGTTCGATTCCCGACTATTGGTGAGATTGGGGTTGTCAGTTTCCTAATAATAAATTAACGTGGTTGTTGTCGCTTAAGTTTGTTTTAAGTCGTGTGCTGATCTATTCACTCGGTTCACTAAGTGCATGTTATAAGCACAGTATCTCCAGTGTGAGTGGTGGTAACTGACATACTAATAAGTTAGATCTACTTTCATGTATCCCTTCGCCAAACCACTTGATCTGTGATGTAAGCCCAACTGTTGATCTGCTGTCACGTTTGGCGATCAAAATGTTCACAACAAACAATTCGTTTATAATTATTTGTTTCTTTTAACGGTTTTTACAAGAGTTAAAAATGAACTTATGTAAATAATCGTAGGAGTGATTTTTTTTAAAGCGGCTTCTATGGTTTTACTTGCAAACAAGAGCTTCTAAATTGTTACGTTCTCTTCACAAATTAAGATGGTGAACCTGGCAAAATAATGATGGTTTGACTGGATGAAATCAGGGCGGTTGATGAAGTCATACAAACTGTTTTTGGTCATGTTCATGCGCATGTGTTAACAAAATAAACACTTTTTATTTTGAAATTAATAAAAAAAACATCAATTCTCGGTCCCGGCACATATTTATCTGATTGCCAAACCGTTCCTTCACTTCTGACAAGACGTGTATTAATCACAACTTATGAATGTGTACAATGCCAGTCCTCCACCGTGGTTCGGATCCCAAGTTAAACTGTAGGTCCTCCATTTCATATCACAATCACTCTACCATTACACATTAGCGTAAGTGCGTATAACCCAAACGGTTAGTAAGATGTGCTAATAATAACGATAGTAATATAATATAAATACTATAATATAGTATAACGAAGAAAATAACTATTTCCACATTAACTTTCAACCTATGTTTGCAATCAAGACCTTCTGCTGTCAAGCTACCACCACTCCTACAGTAGCCCCATAGCTTCTTTGGTGCTGACTGACAGCTTTAAAAAGTTACCAGACCGAATTACGTATACCTACGCCGAACCAGATGATCTGCAAAAACATGTGTTTAGCAGTTGTCACTTCTGACAATCAAAACTTAGGTATATACCTAAATGTTGAGTGTCAGAAGTCAGCTGTGAGCTGTCAGTCAGCACCAAAGAAGCCATGGGGCTACTGTACGTTCGATGAACTAATTAAAATAATTAAACGTATTATTATTATTGGTCGAAACCCGCGTCACGGTCTTTATTCACCCCCTCCACTTTCCTATAGCAGCATTAAGGGGAAGGAGGGAGGGAAGCAAGTGCCAAGCACTTGTGTCTGCCAATTACACCCCCTCACCCTCACCCTCCTTGTCATGGCCACTTGATTATGTCAACAGCTTCTCCATCGTCGACAGAGGAGATGCAGGTAGACTAGAAACAACTCGGAGCGGAGATAAAAGCTCTTGTCATCTCTATAGACCCTCGTCTGGTTTTAAAATAAGTTAAAAAAAAAATTCGACTATCGCAATTATAGTATACTACAATTTTACTTTCTCGTTTAGAGAAAGTGTGGTGATTTAGTGAACATTTTTCTTCATAGAGATTATCATGTGGGCACATATTAAAGTTTTACGTGCCTCCGAAATAAAAAAAATAAAAATAAACGAAACGGTGAACTGCAAAAACTTATTTTTTCTCCCCTTTATCTATAAATTTACTTAAAACTCGTAAAATTTGTGAAACGAAATAATATGCATCGTTGCAAAAACATGACGGGGAAAAAAGTATCCCATCTCACCAAAGATCATAAATTAGATAATCTGCACTGTTACAGAAACACTGGGAAAAAAAGGAACATCCCTCTCCACCAAAGCGCATATCATTAAATTCCCCATTTCAAAGATTTCGATTAAAATAAATATATTTGCTCATAGCTTGGAAACTATTAGGATTGCCTTTTTGTTTATAATGTTGAATAGTGCATAGATACGAAATTAATTAAAAAAACATTAGAGCGGATTTGAAGAGAGACTGTTTTTATCTCGTTTTATTCTTCAGTAAATTGCCCTTAATTTCAGAGCTAGAAATCAAATCCCAAACACTCCTCAGAGGGAATTTATAAAAAAAAATAGTCAGCCCAATCGACTCTAGGCTTAGATGGCTTGATAGATTACATCACGAAAACCATTTGTTCGCTTTTAGGAATCTTGAAATGCGACATTTATCAAAATAAGGAGTTCGATTTTTTTACGATCACAATACTTCTCTGAGGTGTCGAGAGAAAGTATAAAGTGGACAACACATTTCTCTTTGTACGTACTTGGGGTTACATCCTCCAACAATTTCGGTGGGTTTCATCCAAACTTTATATATTTGGTTATCTTATTATCGTTCATACCTCGATCGAGGATCCATGATTATTGTTCTAACTTTAAAATTAGGTATAGTTATTTTTAAATAAATGGTTCGGCGCACCGCACAGACTTTCTCTCTTTCTATAAACTCGTAAGATTTCTGAACGGAATAATCTAAGAAGGCAAGATTGCCGTAAAGATTCATCAAAATCTCTGTTTTAAATCTTATATTTTTATTTTTAAAGAATTAATGTCCTTATTTGTATGTTTGGACCAATAAAGAAAAGATTAATATTGGGTCCACTTGGGTCAACAATTTGTATTAAAATTTCGATTTCCTGTTAAAAATTTTAACATTTTATTAGGTGTTGCACATCTTCAAGTCATCGCATTGATATTTAATTATTCATTTATACATTTTGACCAATAAAAAATGTAAATATTGACTATGAGTCTAAAATGGATATAGATCATTGCTCTACAAACTTTTCTCCTAAGAGGTTTAAAGAAAAATAACATGCTTTTTTTACAGACTTACTTATGTTTAATTACTCTACGGCATTGGAGAATTATTGCGTTAAAACTTAAGTAGTATATGTTTACAACTAAAGCTCACAAAATTGTATTAATATATTTGCAAATAATCTCAGAAACGGTTGCTTTTATAAAAATATATGTCAAATAAAAGTTTATTTTTAATAGTCCTACAATTTTGCAATGAAAAGTTGTTTAGTATCTTAAATAGTTGTGGAGATACGGAAATTAACGCTTATGTGAAGTACTCTAAAAATCATTTTCATGGGAAAATGAAAATAGCCAGTTTATTTATAATCTTAATCAACGCCTAGATACGAATTTTAATCAAAAATCGTTGGAGCAGATTTTAAGAAAACCTGTTTTTTTCTCTTTTCACCCCTTATCAAACTACTCTTAATTTTAAGTTATAATACACACACAGACGGCATTGCAAAGACTATTTTTTAGGGTTCGGGGAGTCATGAGACGTTGACATCCATCAAAATTTCATATTAAATTTTTTTTACGGTCGCAATACTTAAACTTTAATGTCCAAAAAGTTAAAAAAAATATAGGTATATAATTGCGTATAGATTGAAAGTTATTAATTTTATAAAAATATGTCTTGAATAAAATATTTGTATCATAAATATATATATATACATATTTGTAATGCTAAGTAATTTCATTTCTCAAATAGTTTCGGAGATATTATAAAAAAAAAATGTTAATTTACGCATCGGACCGGAGCCCTTGAAGCCATTTTGCCGAAATATTGAAGATAGCCATTTTGTTTGGAATATTTATTAATGTTTATAAATGAAATTTAATCAAAATCGTTGGAGCCGATTTTGAGAAAATTGACCTTTTCTCTTTTTGCCTTTGAGTAAACTACCCTTAATTTTAGGGGTAGATATCCAATTCCAAAAAAAAACCTCGGGTCATCCCTATGAAAACCCTATATATCAAGTTTTAGCTCAATCGGTAAAATAGTTTAGGCTCTAGTTGGAGGTACAGACAGACAGACAGACTGAAATTCAAAAACAACTTTTTCGGATTCAGGGAGTCATGAAACGTCCAGATTCATCAAAATTTCGAATTAGATTTTTTTTAACGATTACCATACTTTCTCTACCTGTAAGATAGAGAAAGTAAAAGTTTAAGTTTGATGCAAAGACATGAGAAAATGTAAAAGATTTTGTCGTACTAATTATTTTTATTTATGCTTACCAATGTTAAGTTATATTTTAATTTTATATATATATANATATAATAATAGGAAGTTTTTGTTTGTGTGTGATGCCCAGCCAAATCTACGGCACTCGGAGATCTGTTTTGTCCTGCTTAGAATTACGTTTCAGAGATAACGTTTCAAAATGAAATCGGGCACCATGGAGGGTAATGGAGGGGGGGAGCTATATAATTCTTATACCACAGTGGGTCACGCACGAGCAGGGGATTGCTAGTAATAAATAGGTTACACGTACGCCACCGAAATTTTCCTGATCATCAAACGCTGTGGCACCATAATGACATTTCCAAACCCTTCCGTTCTGTGGTAATGGGGCGCTTGCAAAGGGGGGGATCCCCTAGTTAATATTTTGTTAATGTTAAATCAATCATCTCCTGGACTGCAGGGAACACTTGCTGGAGGACGATCACTTTCTATTACAGTCAAATGTATTTAATTGGCTTAGAAAACGTTAGTATTTTATTGTAATTTAATAATAAAAATAAATAACTCTCTGCTGGCACGTGGGTTCGATTCCCGTGTCCAGATATCATTTTTCAATTCAAAGACTATATATAACAAACAATCCTGCACGGTGCTGCCCATTGACCCATTGTGGTATAAGAATTACATAAGGTTCCCCCCCCCCCCCCCCCCCCCCCNNNNCATGGTGCCCGATTTCATTTTGAAACTTTATCTCTGAAACATAGTTCTAAACTAGATAAAAAATATGTTCTTCAATAATTTGTTAAAAATCTGATAAAAATTTTAAAAATCTGGCTCTGAGGTGCATTCAAACCCCCTTCCGTCCACCTATATTAAAAATTTCAGATCTCAGAGTGCCGTAGATTTGACTGGGCATCGCACACAAACACTTTCTTTTATTACTATAATAATAAATCTAATAATTTTTACCTTTCCTCACTTAACCCAATATATCGCAGTCCGGCTAAAGTATACAAACGAAGAATGATCTGTAAACATTGAATTGAGGATGTTCTGATCGTACACAAAATGGTTCAAGCATCGGTCTTCAGGAACGCGACGTTCGATGGCTTCTCTTGAGAGAGGGGGGGGATCGATCTTTTCCGACCTAAGCGCTCCTCCGACATCACTTGGCACCCACCAGACCACCCTGGTGGGGTAGTACTACTAGAATTGACGAGGCAGATGGTGGGGGTCATTCCTGAAGTTTAAAGAAATGCATTTCTTGTTAGTAAACGATGAAATCCTCTGGGCGTATTTTGTTTTAATTTCGTTTTGGTTAGGTATGATGTTGAATTCATAGAAAAGTACTCCTCTTTTACAAGGTGGTAGACTGGGGAAACCATTTTAAAATAAGACACCCTACTAGACTCGACCGGGATTTGAACATCGCTCTCCCACTCACCGGAAGGCCTCTCTTTTGAGTGTGACGCCTTGGATCTTGTAGCCACCGATATGGGCTCTAGGTGGAGATTTAGGGAACGCAAGAAAAGGCGAGTGTTTTTGTATTTTCTATAGCTAAACAATTTATTGACAAAAAAAACCAATAGAAAGAATTTCATTTTCTTCTCTTGGTGATATATCAACAGTTATTGAATGTCACGAGTACAGTGGTATTAGATGAGAAACTGTTTAAATGAAGAAGAAGAAAGTTGTCATTAAATTCAAGGACACCTTTGACAGATATTCAACAACTGTTAAGGTCATAATGTGAATAAAATTAAACTATATATTTATACTGGAGAATGATTATATATATTCTGGCCAAAAAAGTTTTGATTTAAAAACTGAACACACACCGGCCTTTTTACGCGTTTCTTACATTTCCACAGATTTGAGTTGTGGGTGTTAAGAAACGAACAAGCTCTAAGGGTGGGTAGGCCAAATCAACGTTACGTAACACAGATCTGATACTTGAATTCGTCTACTGTTGAAAAAATAGTATAATTTTTGTGTTTTTGCCATTATTTAATTTACTTATAAAGATACTTTCCGATTCAGAGTAATATTAAATCTGAGAACCTCTTGTAGTGTCCCTAAAACTTCCATATGAAATAATGACCTTCACTTTTAATGTTAAAAGTTACGTAACACAGGTTTGGAAAAGGTTGAGGGGGGGGGGGGGGAAAAAAAAAAGTAAAAANGAGTAAAAAAAAAGTTAAAAACGTTACGTGGTTTATGGATGACGCCCCAACCAGCCGTGGAGTTGTCAAGTTTCGCAAACGTCCGATCTCTTTTAACCGGTATGTAAACTAGTCCCCGCGGGTGGTAGGTGGGCGTGTGTGCGATATATGACGTCACTGCCGTAATGAACCCGCAAGGTTACACTGTACAGATGTACGGTAGGTGCGGCGCAGGATGTCACTTGAGTGCTTGTTTGCTTGGTAACCGCGGGATTGACCTCCACCTTTTTTGGGTGAATTTCTTTTTTCGTGACAAAGAAGGGATGTGGATCTTATTAATTATATATTTGTTACAAATTGCACCAAATATTTATAGACTTAAAAAAAATATGGGCAGAGTTTAAGAAAGTTAAAGAAAAATACTTTTTATCTCTGAAAATATAAATATTTTTTAAAAATCTAAATTAAAGGGCAGGAGTCGGATTAATTTTGAGCATCTTGACCAGAAAAGCTCTTGGAAAAAGGAGTGATTGCCTTATATTTTGTATTTTTCAGTGAATTTCTCTTACGTTTAGGGTTCCACTTGATCTTAAAGTGATAGAACATTAGTCAGATATTCTCACTAATATGTATGTTACTAATTTGTGTTAATCCGCACCGGTGGACACTCCGGCTGGAACCGGGTTTGTAGTATGTCCCTAAACTTTCTCAGAATTCTACCCTCCTAATCCTTACCCCATCATTGTAGGTAGTCGGATAGCCGGGATTGGTGGTAAGACGCGGAGCACGGAATACAAATATTATTTTCATACTACGTATTTTAATCTTATTCGCCAAGGTTGTTATTCATAAATTACAAATTACAAAAATATGTAAAAGAAAAGCTGCAAATTCAAAAAACTATTTTTTTCGACAGCAGTTTCTAGAGTACTATCAAAACAGATTTTTATTTTAACCAGCGAAGCCGTTATTTAAATAAAGAGAGAACCTCCACGACATCAGCTCTCAAGCGAGCTATACCGACCGAGCGGCCGCCGTCTGTTGCTGAATACAGTGCCAACATTTTAGGATAGAAGGTGTCATGTGATCAGAACAATGAACCTTTCGGCCATTAATCTGTTTTCTAGACCGGAGCCACCACTTTTGTTTTTATTAAAGAAACTCCTCATTTGTCCACACGAGGTTAAGTTGACCCCGTTCCACTATAGTAAAATTTTGAGATAAGTTAAAGAGCTCATAAATTGTAATTATTTTGGAATATATTGTATAGTCTTTGAGAAATGTGTGGCTACAATAGCAAATGATTCACGTCTAGGTCCCCTTAATACAGCAGGGTTGCTGACGTCGAACAAAAAGGTATTGGGAGGGGTAGATTAGCATGAAAATCACAAAACTTATAAAAATCTGGCTGGTTATTTACTATGGACCATTTCACTTGGGTAAGACCCGCTAAGAGTGTAATTTTTCAAACATAAATATCTGGATCGTCATTAGTGTATAATTTACTAATCTTTTCACAAAAGTCGCGACAAATGGAACTACGCCGTATTCTTGTTATAAGCCGACTTCCCCCCCCCCCCCCGCCCTTTTGGGGGGATGAACTTTACTATAGGGTCTTTAAAGCTGCCAGCAGACCGAAATTT
>CABFVX010003329.1:31007-77944 GCA_902151425.1 Timema shepardi
TCCCCCCCCCCCCTCTATTTAGGGCCATAAGTAAACCACCTGTAATTTTAGGGTTAGATATCTAATTCCAAAAACACCTCTGGGGAACCTTATTAAAAACTATACATACCAAGTTTTAACCCAGTCGGTAAAAATTGTTTCGGCTCAAGTCCCGGTAACGGACAGACGGGGCGGGGCATATCAAAATTTGGCGGGTTGTACGAGACAATATTGACCGCGGCGGGGACAGCCAACGATTATGCTAATTAGGTGTCTCAACCGGGATTGGAACTGGGCTACTCGGTCTTTTCCTCGTCTTGGGCGTTTTTCCGAACAAACGTTTGTACTCGCTAGCGTCCACAGAATATACTGGATAGAATTTGACGTACTGTGTTCGGTTTTGACATTTTTTACAGAGGTCTAAAAAAAAAACTTTCGTTATTACGTCTATAACCAAGCTTAACGGCTTAACCTAAAGATAAGGATGAGGAGGTTTGTTTGGTGTAAGTAACCCCCGAATTCGTCTGAGATTGTAACTTAAGACTGGATCGCCTATAACGAGGAGATCTTTGGCAAACCTAACAGCTTTGTCCATGTGGCCACCAGGTGTGGGTTGAAACTACAATTTAGATTTAATATCGGTGGCCGCATGGTCTAATGCGTCATTCTCGTGTGGGACGGTATTGCCAGTGTTGGGGAGAAAGGGGTTGGGATCCTGGTTGGGCGTGCTGACGGTGTTTTTTTTCTTAAATGGTTTAACACACTCCCTCGATACAAATGCGAGTACATATCATCTTAATTAAACCTTCCTCATCCTTCAACACATTTGCGTAACTATTACATATGCGTATAGGCCGAGTGGTTAGTAATATGAGATGTTAACAAAAATTATAAAGTAGGATCTCGATAACTTGACATTAGTTAATTCGGTAATCGACCCACCATGGTTCCTCATGAATGTATTATTTAAATTATTGTTAAAAATAACATTTAACTCGAATTTTAGAAGTTAACATTTGGCTAATTCGAAGCCCATCAATTGTTAATTTTTTCTAGTCTCAAACTTATCCTAACGATCTTTATCATATCAGCTCATAAAGTAGTAAATTAATCACATTATATTCCTAAAATAAGTTCAATAAGTATAAAAAATTCATTACATTGTTTATTTAAATTTATAATATTAAAATACCTGTAGATTAAAGTGGAGGACTCGGGCACTTGCGGCAAGGGGTTTCATAGGATAAGGGTTTGTTGCTCGGCTTCAGTTGGTCTTCGATTTTCCTATATTAATTTTTTCAACATTTTATATTTGGTGTTTAATTCTTTTTCTCCATGTATATAATAATATTGTGTGTTTGTGTTTTATATAGTCCATATGACATGTGTTTATATATAGGCAGCATATGTTGAAGTTATTGATTTATTGTGTACCAGATAGTTAGAAACTCATAAAAATGGTTAAATCGAATTTTGGATACTAATTATATTTAGATATCCCTTGGACCTCGGATTTAAAATGTTAATTGTATTAATTTTTATTTAAATATATAATGGAACCCTATAATATGGCGCCTAACTAATTGTTTTGTCCAATTCTTGTAGTGTATTAAGCTGGCAGTGTTGGTGACCCTCAGCGTTTGTTTGTTGGCAGCACCGATAGCGGCTGGGACAACCCGTTCCGGCCTGACGGGGACCTGAGCCGTGAGGCTGACGAGATCGTGGAGCTGATAAAGGGCGGGAAGCCCATCACGCCCACCCCCGGCTCGGTGGCGCCCAAGCTGCCGTTTGTGACAGAGGCGGCGGACAGTGCGCCATCCAGCCCCACAGCCCTCACCGCCCCCACCGTTCAGCAGTCCCCCCCGCAGCGCAAGGCTGTGGGGGCCAATGGCGCCGCCCCTTGCACCGAGGAGAAGCAACCGCTGAATTCGGCGCCCGCCCCCGTGGAGGTGAAGCGGGAGACGGTGGTGCCGGCGAGCGACGCGTCGCAGGTGGAGCATGTCGTCCTCAAGAAGAAGCCCAAGTGCAAGTGTTGCGTCATCCAGTAAGAGACAGGACTTGCAGAGTCTCGTATGGACGTGTGGAGGTGCACTGTTTGATCTGCCACAATCTTCTCGATATCACATTTATTCGGAGCTTTCATAAGGTGGGACGCGAGGAACAGTCATATGTTTCGAAGTTCTTATAGCAAACAGCAAAATAAATCAACAATTCTTGAATATGTATCATAAACATTGCTACATTTGATAAGAAACTTTTTAAATGAAAAGAAAAAGTTCTCAAAAGATTCCAGGACACCCTCGACAGATGAAAAAGTTCTCAAAAGATTCCAGGATACCCTTGACAGATATTCAACAATTGTTGATATCACCATGCAAAGAAAATTGTTATGTTTCTACTAGAGCAATATTTGATTTATTTTGATTAAAATGAAGTTTCTGCTACAAAAACTGCAAGAATATTTACCTTAACTCGTATTCCCTAACTTATCATTGACTTGTCAAATGCCACAAGTCTTTGATCCAGTTTTTGCGCAGAGTGTCTCTGTCACTCCCTTGTGAACAAATTAATTTCTACAAGATTGTGTTTCAATCCAATGAGAGTTTCGGATGCATGGTCAAATGATTTAAGGGATAGTAATTATTTTATGAGATTTTTTTTTTTCTGTGGCAGATTAAACATTGTGTGGTATATTTAACCCAAATATTGTTTATAAATACACATGTAAGTTATAAGAGACTGGGTATAGAATTTGGGGTTGAGTAAATGGAAGGAATAAGCAGTGGCACTGCAAACAAACAAACAAACAAAGATTGCTGGGGAAGTTTTCCAAGTTGGGATATATTTAAATGAATCGGCACTTCCAATGCTGATCTGTTATGCCCGCGTAAATGAGTCATCCCTTTTTTTTTAAATCATTAATTAAATGGGCAGGTTTTGAAAACGTGTACAGGTTATTAAAAAAAAATAACTTTGTCAGTGTTTATTTTACTAAACACTTTGTCATAAGTTTCAAATAAGTAATCAATATTGTTGTTGTATGGAATGATTAATCAACATATTTACAGTAAATTTTGTTTTCCCTGTACACTTCTATTTTTAGATTGTTTTATACATTTCAATTTTGGTTTGATGCCTTTTTATTAAAATGATTACCGCTAGCTAGAATCATATTTAATGTCCTCTTATGTATGTGCATTTTATACACTGTGATATTCTAGTTCCATCTAATGGCTGCTATCACTCTGGTAAAGGGCATTTAGTTTACCTGTTTCTACATATTTTTATACAAAAACCTAAACACTTTTATTTCTAAACTAGCTTTTTTTTTAATTACTGAAGAGTGTTTCTTAACTTTGAGAGGAAGAATAAGGACTGATCACACACAAATTAAAAATTAAAAAATACAAAGTATGATTCTGGTAAATATTGCATTAACGCTAATGTGCATAGAAAAAAAATTGTATATGTAGAAATCATGGAAATCTTGTTTCCTCTTAAAGTTCTTTAAAAAAAAAAGATGTATTTAGTTAAGTAATTAGCGGTGCAAAATATTTTCTACCCTCCTCCCAGCTTCGTGCTTTTGTAATGAACAATGCACGCAGAAAATGTAAAAAAGAAAAATGTCTGGTGCACTGTTAAGGGAAATTAGTGAAAAACAATTCTTAAGCTAATAATAAATAAATACGATTTAATTTTTCTAATTGACCTACATATTTTTGTGAGATGTATGCCAAGAAATACTCTGTTAAGAAGAAGAAAAAAAAGACTACTGTTAAAATAATTAGAAAATATAATATTAATAAGATGAAAACTTTATCTGACTAAGCAAGTGGATCATCGGTAACTTGTCTAGAGTGAGTTAAAGTATGTTGGTGCTTTCTCGTGTGCATTTTATTAGAGACTGCTACTGATTGGCAGAACTACACACATACACATACGTTCGTCTACCTGCAGCCGTAGAAAATATAGAAATATTCATCGTAAAAATATATAAGACCAATGTGATTTTAATTTCCTTTGTAATTATTTTTTGTATCTAAATTGGTTTTAGGAATGAATTAATCTATTGAATATAAAATAAAAAATTAAAATCAATCAAATAGTTTAAGTGGGTGGAAATAAAAATTTAAGTGTAAACATTGGTTCTTATTTAATTTGTTTGTAAATTTATTTTTGTTGCTGAAGCTTTTTAAACTTGTGTCTTAAAACTATTAAATTAGCTTGTATTCAAAATGTTTTTATTTGTGAAATTCTAAGACAGGGGAACCACCCCCCACCCCATCCCTTTACCCTGTCTACAGGAATCAGTGAAAGGTCAGCCATTGCAGCAGTTGACAGCTCTTAGGGAACTTAACCTTGACATGCCTAGTCATTATGTTATGCTTACATTCAGCTCTTTAACTTAGCCAAATGGTCTAAGGCAGGCCTGTCCACGTCGCATTAGAAAGTAAAAAAAAAAAAGTTCGTCCAGGAGTTCATTAAACACGATCATACTTAAATTATGTAAAATTTATTTTAGGTATTATGTGCTGTACTGTATATAATTTATTATAACTTTTATTTAATGTAATATATTAGCTAACTAAAACAAAAGGGTTGATATTGTATAGGCCTAATTTCTAGGTACACTCTCTAGGAATATAAAATGAGGCTCTTAGACCAGGGCTGTCCAACTTTAAGCTAGCTAAATTTCTATCATAGTACTGTGATTATTTTTAACAATATTTTCTAAATTGGTCCGATCAAACTTAACTTTTCATGTGTTTATGAATACTTAGTCCATGATAGAAATATCAATTTAGAAAAGTGTTAAAAATAATCACAGTATTATGATAGAAACATTGCTTTCAAACCTTCCATAATTTCTACATAAAAGTATAGCTCATAACAAGACTTAACTTTTAATGCGTTTATGGATGTTGTTCTTATTTCATTTTGTAAGCGCAGCTCCTTTTGCTGAGGATTTCAATGCAACATAGTGGGTGTGGGGCTAATACTCAATCCTCCCCCAAAATCCCATAAAAGTAGAGGGACCCTTAAGGATATATGTAATCTCTTCCTTGAGGTGTCACAGACCAACTCTACCATTGCTATCAGACTAATCTCCGTGGAGCAACTCTACCATTGCTATCAGACTACTTATCTCCATGGAGCAACTCTACCATTGCTATCAGACTAATCTCCGTGGAGCAACTCTACCATTGCTATCATACTACTTATCTCCGTGGAGCAACTCTACCATTGCTATCAGATTACTTACCTCCGTGGAGCAACTCTACCATTGCTATCAGATTACTTACCTCCGTGGAGCAACTCTACCATTGCTATCAGACTAATTATCTCTGTGGAGCAACTCTACCATTGCTATCAGACTATTTATCTCTGTGGAGCAACCCTACCATTGCTATCAGACTACTTATCTCCGTGGAGCAACTCTACCATTGATATCAGACTTCTTATCGCCGTGGAACAACTATACCATTGTTATCAGACTAATTATCTCCGTGGAGCAACTCTACCATTGCTATCAGACTACTTATCTCCGTGGAGCAACTCTACCATTGATATCAGACTACTTATCTCTGTGGAGCAACTCTACCATTGCTATCAGACTACTTATCTCTGTGGAGCAACTCTACCATTGCTATCAGACTACTTATCTCCGTGGAGCAACTCTACCATTGCTATCAGACTACTTATCTCCGTGGAGCAACTCTACCATTGCTATCAGACTACTTATCTCCGTGGAGCAACTCTACCATTGCTATCAGACTACTTATCTCCGTGGAGCAACTCTACCATTGCTATCAGACTACTTATCTCCGTGGAGCAACTCTACCATTGCTATCAGACTACTTATCTCCGTGGAGCAACTCTACCATTGCTATCAGACTACTTATCTCCGTGGAGCAACTCTACCATTGCTATCAGACTACTTATCTCCGTGGAGCAACTCTACCATTGCTATCAGACTACTTATCTCCGTGGAGCAACTCTACCATTGCTATCAGACTACTTATCTCCGTGGAGCAACTCTACCATTGCTATCAGACTACTTATCTCCGTGGAGCAACTCTACCATTGCTATCAGACTACTTATCTCCGTGGAGCAACTCTACCATTGCTATCAGACTACTTATCTCCGTGGAGCAACTCTACCATTGCTATCAGACTACTTATCTCCGTGGAGCAACTCTACCATTGCTATCAGACTACTTATCTCCGTGGAGCAACTCTACCATTGCTATCAGACTACTTATCTCCGTGGAGCAACTCTACCATTGCTATCAGACTACTTATCTCCGTGGAGCAACTCTACCATTGCTATCAGACTACTTATCTCCGTGGAGCAACTCTACCATTGCTATCAGACTACTTATCTCCGTGGAGCAACTCTACCATTGCTATCAGACTACTTATCTCCGTGGAGCAACTCTACCATTGCTATCAGACTACTTATCTCCGTGGAGCAACTCTACCATTGCTATCAGACTACTTATCTCCGTGGAGCAACTCTACCATTGCTATCAGACTACTTATCTCCGTGGAGCAACTCTACCATTGCTATCAGACTAATTATCTCCGTGGAGCAACTCTACCATTGCTATCAGGCTACTTATCTCCGTGGAGCAACTCTACCATTGATATCAGACTACTTATCTCTGTGGAGCAACTCTACCATTGTTATTAGACTACTTATCTCTGTGGAGCAACTCTACCATTGTTATCAGACTACTTATCTCCGTGGAGCAACTCTACCATTGCTATCAGGCTACTTATCTTCTCCGTGGAACAACTCTACCATTGATATCAGACTAATTATCTCCGTGGAGCAACTCTACCATTGACATCAGACTATTTATCTTCTCCGTGGAACAACTCTACCATTGATATCAGACTACTTATCTCCGTGGAGCAACTCTACCATTGCTATCAGACTACTTACCTCCGTGGGGCAACTCTACCATTGCTATCAGACTACTTACCTCCGTGGAGCAACTCTACCATTGCTATCAGACTAATTATCTCCGTGGAGCAACTCTACCATTGCTATCAGGCTACTTATCTCCGTGGAGCAACTCTACCATTGATATCAGACTACTTATCTCTGTGGAGCAACTCTACCATTGATATCAGACTACTTATCTCTGTGGAGCAACTCTACCATTGATATCAGACTACTTATCTCTGTGGAGCAACTCTACCATTGTTATCAGACTACTTATCTCTGTGGAGCAACTCTACCATTGCTATCAGATATTTAATCAAAGTGTTGATTAATTTTCAGTAGATAGGTGCCTTCGCTCCCTCCACCTTTCATAGCTGAGGATATATGGCTGGGCTATCCCACCTAGCCTTCCCGACAATCTCAAAAACGAGGCCGGCCTCTTTAGCTACCAGCTAGCATCCCGTAGCCTCTCATATCTTGGAGGGTGGTCACAAAGCCCTCTTTTCAAATCCTGGGCTACCTCCCAATGTCAAAGTAGGGGTTCACTATGCTGTCCCTGGTACAAAAGTGAGGGTAAGCAGGAGCGTCGTAATTGCCAATGCATAGACGATCTGGTTGAAGCTGCCTAACATCCTCGTGAAGAACTTTTCCGTCAGTCCATGGATACGCTTGTCCAGGGAGGATAGGCCCGACAGGGTCAAAAGAACATGGTTCGAGATTTGGTTAGGAGTCTCAAGGATAAGACAAACGAACCAGTGATATACAGCACGGAGATGGTTGTACCTGTATCTGGGTAAATAGGAAAATATGAAAGCAAAATAGAGAAAGATGGACATCCCACACAACAAGAACAGACATACGTTGTGTGAATTTGCCAGAAAACTGGTTGGGCGCAAAAGTGGAGTCAACTTCACCATGATGCCCTTAGCTCTTCCCACTGCCATTCTAAGATGGGGGTCGCAGCTGCATCTTGCGTCCAGGGTCAACCCCAGCCACCAGACCATAGACGATCACTGGACTGTGTCACCCTCAACATAAAGTGGCTGAAGGGGGCCTGTACTTCGGAGAGTGAACAGAATAGCCTGCATCTTCTAGTACTGGATAGTCGGGGATAGATCTTGAAGTTAGGTCAAAGCGCGAAGATCAGCTTGGCACAAACCACCCTTGTGTGCAGTTTGAGCCAGGCATGTAGTGTTGTCCGCGAACTGAAACATCTCCCACACAATCAATGAATATAGTATAGGAGAAAGTAGCAGGAGCCTTGTGGTACCCCTGCTAAGAGTGGTCACAGGGGAGTGGGGGCCCCACTCTTGACAAGGCTTGTGAGAAGCCCATGGTGCCTCACAATTTTATACGCCCCTCTGACATTCAACACTACGCATCCCTTTAGGGGAATTGGCATTGGACTACCTTGGCAGAAGTGTGGTTCATCGAAAGGTCTTTCCAAAAGCTGAATTGGTGATCCAGCTGGAGGGGAACACCCTCAGCCAGACCTCCAAACTGGCCAGGATAAAGGAAAGATATCAGTGTGTAGGAAGCTGTGTGAGCAGGGGGTTTGAGGATAGGGACAACATATGCCGCCTGTCTTTGGTCCTCTCGCACTCTCTCTGTGTAAGCTATGTGTATATTAAAAATGTCTAACGACCTAAGAAAGAAATAAATGACAAATTAAATGACACACAATCCTTTTTATAATGTCAAGAGTATTTTATATTGATGATGTGTATTAAAATAATTATTTATGATTATGATTATTATTATGAGCACCGTGTCTTACTACCCATTCGTGTTATACACACTTACGCTAATGTGTACTAGTAGGGTGATTGTGAGATGGAATGGAGGACCTACAGTTTAACGTGGAATCCGAACCACGGTGGAGGCCTTGTAATCCACACATTCACAAGTTGTGATTAATACACGTCTTGTCAGAGGTGAAAGAAGGGTTTGGTAATCAGATAAATCTGTGCCGGGATCGAGGATTGAGCCCCGGAACCTCAACTCATTTTCATAATGAATGAATAAATCAAATCATAAGCTGCCTTTAATTGCACTTTATAACAAATATAAATAAAAAATCAATGACATCAAAAGAATTTGCTTAACATAATAAACAATCGAACCCACCTTTAACAAAGAAATTCTGAATATCTTGAAAACCAAGGGTCCCAAATTTAGCCGTGCCAAGGCTCTTAATTTGAGGTGTTGGGAGAGCAGAAGGGGTGATGTGGGTCTATGCAAACAAAATTGGAAGAAACACATGCTTGCTTGTGTCTGTCTTTCATTATGTTTAAATGGACATATTTATATATTACAACTATTGTTAATTTAATTAACTTTCAATTACCGTTAATTGAAAATACAAGTACTGTATATCCACATTTAAAAATAAACAAGTCTAACTTCCAGAGAAAATTGTATTTTATGCTGATAATCAAAACCGTCACCGGAGCGTGGCTCTGCTACACTCCTACTCTCAAAATTGAAAAAGCCACAGATTTTTTTAAACAAAGTTAGATTTAACAAATTATAAAATGTTGACATCAATTGAAAATTTTATTTCAAATTAGTAGGGGCTAAACATACATGATACAGTCCAATTTTCATGAAAAAGACAGTTAGAAACGTTACTAGATTTACTTTGTGTATTCATACATTATGTCATGTGATCTCCGTATGTCACTAATGATAGATATTATCAATATTGAACACCAACATTTTTTTTTTTAATTTAGCACCCATTCATGTTATACACGTAGGTACTAATTACACTAATGGGTTAGGAATTGGGAAGGTTGAACCTGCATTTGTGTGGAAGGGGAAAGGAAAAACTTTTAGGAAAAAACCCTCAGTTCACCAAAGTGAGATTTGAACCGAGAGCTCCCCGTCCTCGGCAGTTTATCTCAACACAAAACTAGCGCGTTTGCTAACTACGCCACCAAGGTGGATAAAAAAATATTAATACTGTAAGCTAATTCTATTTTTCTAATTAATTTAATATTTACTGGACTTTTATAATTTTGGTAAAGCAATAGAAGTATGTATATTCTAATTGCAAACAAAATTAATCATCCTTAATGAGGTATATATTAAAATAAAGAAAAGGTGTTATTGTCATCGCCATAAGGTTGGCCATGTTCTTAAAAAAGCAGGGGTTTTCTGTGTTTTCTCTAAAATACAAAATCATAGTGTAATAATTGTTTATACAATTTTTTCAACAAATTAAAATTAGTAAATTCCATTAATTTGTTAAAAGTGGGCTTAACTGCATTTATAAACATTACATTTGAGCGGCATAGCATTTTGTTTTAAGACAAGTACATAACAATGTATACAAAGTTTATTAGATGAGTAACAAATATTTATCACACATCATGAGGTAAACCAAGAAGATTCTTTATCAAAGTAGCCAACAAAATACCCAAGGTGGATGAAAAAACTTTTACAGCAAACATGTCTTGTCCTAACAAATATCATAACAACAAACCTTTACCCGAGTACACCTATTAAATCTTAACTTTCTAAACAAATTTATGTAACAAATATTTAAAAAGCTTTGTGTGTATGTAACCTCCTTATTTATAGTCTAAACGTCAGGGCTGTGGAGTCCGAGTCAAAGTCGTGGATTCGGGAGCAATTTTGGGAGGAACTGGAGTTGTAGTTCTTAAAAAGTACCGACTCCAACATTAAAATAAAAACTTATAATATTATAATAATATATGGTAGACATATTTTTTATTTTATACTTATTTTATTATTTAGGACCGATTTTAGTAATTTATATTAACAAGTTTATTTAAATATACAGTTAACTCCCGATTATCTGTGGTAATGGGGGAATGAGTGCCGCGGATAACCCACGTATTTAGCTAAGCAAGAGATTGTATCACATTCAATTCAAAGTTGTACTCAGCTATTGTTACTGTATCTAAGAACACATCATTATATTTCACTCACCAAGATAGTAAAAAAAAACCATTTTAAATCAATACATTACTCCTAAAAGACACATCACTTAAAACTGCCTGTATTAACCTTCTGCTTTTGCAGCTGTTTCCTTTATCCTTATCTTGCTATGTATTTTCAGTAACATAAGTTTGTCAGATAGGAGTGTGTTATCCTCCTGTTCAAGATAATTAAGCAGGTACAATCCTGAAAAGCCTCCTCCCCCCTTGCACAAGCCTTTTGCCCCTCTGGCCATTATCTCTTCCTTAGGAATTTACTGAGTACAGCAATCAGTAGCTTTGTATTCACCATCAACGCAACATTTTTCAAAAAAGTATCCCCCTACAGTTCGTCACCCAAGAATGCAAGTGTTCTATCTCCAAAATGGTTAAATTTGAGATATTTGGTGTATACGTTTATTTAGAATGCATATGATACACCTGCGGTGAAATTGAGACTATTAAATAATTACTTAAGAAGATACAAGCTCGAGTTGTCTTCTAGTAACATTGGTTTTATACACAAGGTCAAACTTCAATGCTCTTTTACACAAAAGTGAAAAATNTTACTTTACATTCACCATGCCAAAGAAGCTTACCAGGAAGTCATCTTTATTGGAGCATTTTGCTGCAGTAAATTTGTTATTACTAATCAATATACTTTAGCCATTTACGACAGGCCTAGCAAGTCGGTAGTGGAAAAATATATGACTTGAATAAGAAACTGACCGAGGTCATTAGCTGGAAACAGTAATGGATGTAAAAAAAATGTGATACTTTAGCCATTTATGAAAGAGATGGGGTCGGAGAGTAGAAAAATAGAAGAGTCAGAGATGAAGGCTTAAATTACAAACACCACAACCTTGCTAAACATGTCACCAGTAAAGAATATTTGTTGTGAAATGATTTTTAATTTAAATACTAAAATAAATAGGTATATGCGAAGTTTAAAAAAGTAAAATTCTGGATTCTACAATTACAAAATTTTGCAAAAAAAAATATTTAAAGTAAAAAAACAAATTAACTTCCCCCCCACCTGTCAGTCAGTACAGTTAAAATGCAATGTGACAAACAAAAATTCATTAAAAACCGATATTTAACAAGCTCACTAGTTGAAAAACACAATACACTCAAAATCATTTGTGACTAAAACCCAGTTTTAACAAACTCGTGATGTGTCAAACACAATAACATTCAAACACACATATAACTAACACATGATGTAATAATCAAACTGAATTAAAATCCATGAAATATAGTGTATTGGATATAAAACAATATATCCATAAATAAAAACGATAGAATTGTAGAAAATAATTCACAAATATATTAAAAACCCAAACACATTCACTAAGATAGATGCCATGTGGCATCAAAGTGTTTGTGTGTTAGTATTTATACCGGGGATCCGCAAGCCCAAGTTTTTTGACGAGTCAAGCCGAAACTGAAATCAATATTTATTTTTTACACCCATTGTTGTTTCCAGCTTGTTGTAGCTTCATATTCCTTATAATCTAACTTGAGACTAGGACAGGCACAACATCTAGTCCCCAGCCGTTAATTCATCACTATGAAAGAGTAAATCCAAATTTTACCAATGCCGGGAATTGAGCCCGGGACCCTTAGCTCAGTAGACAGATATATTACTGACTGAGCTAAGGTGTAGGATAATTCAATAAAGGTATATTTTGAAAATAAGAATAATGATCATAAAATTAAAAGAAAATATTTTTACAGTGACAAGAATATTTGCCAAATGCATATTTTACAAACAGCATCCATACAAGTAGAGAGAAGAGTAAACAATGACTTATGCATCACAATACTTAGTAAAGAATCGTCATCAACAAACCACCAAGACAATAGGACTGCCCAGGTCAAACCTGAGCTTCTATCGAATATTCAGGTTTGAGCTTGAAATCAAAGTACTCTTCCATCCCTAGTTTTTACTTTACTTAAGTGTGTACATGATTTTCTATAATTAAATAATATTTATTTAAAGATGAACTCATTTTTTACAGATTCACTTTTAATAACAAAATTTTGAATCCCAATGAAAACCATGTTGTTTTTTAATCAAATAAATTGAAAAATGACACCTGGACATGAGAATAAAACCCAGAACCTTTAACTTAGCACACCAATTCTCTACCACTGAGCTATCCAGGAGTCGTCCCTTGCCCAGGGTCATTCTTCTCTCATATTTTAAGGCAGAGTCTGTGATGGATGTGTGAATATTGTAGGCTACTAAGAGCTATCATTAAAATAACCAAATTCGTCCCAATGTTCACACAAGCTTTACTAATCGCCAACAATGCTTCCACTATCACAGTAGTCATCCTTCATGTACTGAAAGGATTTTAACCTACAGTCTAGTCATACAAGCTAAATCATTTTTTTTTTTTCAAAAGCAAACAATTTTAACCTTTCAAGATAGAAGAAAACCCCAACACTCAATATACAACCAATCCAGAGAACATGTTCTATAGAAGATAGGGGTGTCCAAAAGTCCACTTTTCCAATTTAAGACAAAGTCAAATTTATTTTATTGAAGCTGAATTGCAATTAAAATATTTTACAAAAATTGTTCTATTGTAAAAAAAAATGTACAGATTTTGTCTAAAAATGGATAAAATTAGTTTATTCTTTCCCAATGTGTTATTCAACAACTATCATTTTTTGCCAGGTGCACATCGTTTACCCTGAAAGGAAGCAGTCTTTCCTCGACAGATTACAATATAGCCCAAACTTTTACGCTGCTCCATTGTTCAACCATGCAAGCTAAGATTGCTACCTTATAGGTTAAATGAAGTATACATTCAATCTACCCTGAAACGTAGCAGTCTTATCTTGTGTGATTTCACTATGGCCTTGTCTTATAAGCTTCGTCATTGTGGAACCATGTAAGGTATAAGGGGAAACATGCAAAAGGCGAGGTTCTTTTTAGAGGAAAAGTGGTGTTATTATTTACATAAATACGAGTCAAATTAGTATTCATTAAAAAAAACTAGGATATAACTGTCTACATTTTTCATTCATATGCACAAAACATTTCACACTTAGTAATGTCAAACTCGATATCTCAATATCATTCATTACCTTCCACTTTTACAAATAGCAATATCAGAATAAAAGATTATCAATTTATGTTTGGACCAAACATTAAATAACATCGAAACATGTTGTTGTACAAAACTAAACAACTATCAAATAAGGAAAAGGGAATAAAAATAGAGAATATATCATTTTTACAAACATGACTACCTGTAGCAAGGTCCAAATATAAATATATATATTAATGTCCTTGCTTGCACCTAGCATGAAATCTTTTAAAAGCTGAAAACAAAGAATCAATCTAGCAAAATTTAAGTAATGAAATGTGTAAACATAGAAATTGTGATTTTTAATGTTAACCTAAAAAAAACTAAATCTATGAAAATACTTGTAAATCATGTAATCCCTTTAATACCCTCAAGATCGGAAAAAATGGAAAATATTCGTACAAACAGAAGCCCTGGCATAGTGCTATCGCTGGTGTTATAATGTTGAACACTATATTGGATGTCCTGGTATTTACCCAAATCACAGAGAAATTGTGTTTATTAAGAAAAAAACCTTAAATTCATGTTATTCGTGTGAAAACAGTAGAATTAGTGTGAAAATTAGCTTTATTGCAAATGTTAATTTTGCATGTCTCTAGGTACAAGTAGAGATACCCTGATTTGTGGTGATTATAAGTATTGAATTTCAAAATTAAGTTGGAGAATAGAAAACATTTATATGATAAAAATGGTAAAATAGAGCTGCTCAAACTTAGGTATGTATAGAAAAATTACAGATAAATTTCTAATTTCTAAATATTTGCCTTTACTCACAATATTATTTTTTAAAGAAGTGAACACACATATGTATTTTAGCTGTCCATATTTTAATTGGCCGAGCTTCATAATTAATGTCAAAGCCCAACCTTTTTTTTTGCGTACCCTTAAAGAAAGAATTCTGATCCCTGTTAAAGATGAATACATCCTTCTTCCAAAGCAATAACATCCTGGTCCATAAAGAATAAATAATAGTTTTAAAAGTGGCTACAAGTTTATAATCAGTTCAACTCAAACAACCTCCCAATAGCTTCCATTTTGGGAACCCTCGATGCAGAAGTTGTTAGTTAAATTAACTGCTAGCTACAACCTTCAACAGCGGAGATGTATAATCACTAGAGAGGGGATGATCAAATCCTCAAATCGCGGGGTATTACGAATACTCGAAGATTCGTAAAAAAATCTCGATAGCAAAAAGAAGTCTAAAATACAATTATGAAGACCTTTATTTCAAATAACAATTTTAAGCAATTGGTAAAAGGAATTATATATGTATTCTTGTGTAGTTAGGAGAATCATAAAAGAACAAAAAAAAAAGTATTTAAACGTATTAATATATTAGAGTTGGGTCAAATCCACTATTTTACGAATCCGAATCTCCAATTTATCTTCAAATTCAAATCTGAATCTTGGAAAAAGTTATGAACATAAGAGTAAATATAAATAAAAAAAATACAAATAGTAGCTAAATGCGAACATTCTTTCTTATAAGCCATTCTTTATAACATTTATTCATTCAGCTAAGTGTTAAATTAGTGGTCTGGGGCCTGGTTGTTAGGTTTATCCTACAATTATAACTAGTTTGGCACCACCAATAATTCGTATTAGAGCTCTAAAACAAATTTCACTTAAATAAATGAAAAATAAACTTTTTTTTTTTATGGTTTATGAGTTTTGGATTCAAAATTTTCTTGAAACTTCAAAAGTGACTATCCTTAAGGATTTGAGGGTTCCATCCCTAAATATAATTTAATATACTAAAAAAAGTGTTATTTTTGTTGTTTATATCATAGATATGACAAACAAAAAAATATCATTTGTCAGTGACACCAAGACTTAAATAACTACTTTGTAGTTAAGTTTTAAATATTTTCACTGTAACCAATTGTGACCTGGCGGTCTAGGGGTAAGGTGTCATACTTCTGTGCTGGCGGCCGGGTTCAATCCTCGGTCCCGGCACAGATTTATCTGATTACCAAACCCTTCCTTCACCTCTGACAAGACATCTTGTGAATGTGGGGAATGCCAGGCCTCCACCGTGGTTCGGATTCCACGTTAAACTGTAGGTCCTCCATTTCATCTCACAATCACCCTACCATTACACATTAGCGTAAGTGCGTATAACCCGAACGGGTAGTAAGACGCGGTGCTAATAATAATAATAATAATAATAATAATAATAATACTGTAACCAAAATTGTACTTAAGTATTCGAGAATTTGGATTCGAGAAATATAGAATTCGACCCATATCTAATAATTACCAAAACAATATATAGTAGAATCATAGTTGAAATTTCAGCATTTTGATTTGGGGGCAAGCATTGAAGCAGGGAGGGACTAGTACCGGTGGAGGCCTGGGGAGAATTCCATACCAGTACAACTAAGACAGTGTAAATAACCGTCAAAAGAAAAGGAATGAGTTCAAACATTCTTTTGGAGAGGGCAGGATTAGAATCAGTTTCCAACTTCAAATACCTTGAAAGCATCATCTCAAAGGACAAGTTTGTTAAGCATGAGATACTCAATAGGACACAGAAAGCATTCCATTTTTAAATTCAAGTGATAAACCCTAACCCGCCTCGGTGGCTTAGTTAGTTAACGTGCTAGTTTTGTGTTGAGGATGAGGAGATTAAGGTTCGAATCTCGGCCGAGTGAACTAGTGGTGGTTTTTCCTAAATGGTTTTCCATTCTCCCTCCACGCAAATGTGGGTTCATTTTCTGTAAATTCAACCTACACAATCCCCAACCCATTAGCGTAATTAGTACTTAAGCGGATAACTCGAGCGGGTAGTAAGACACGGTGCTAAATGAAAATTTTAAAAAAGAAGATAGACCCTAATGTGGGATAGTATAAATATGAAAACTTAATATTCACATACATTGACAAAAATTATTATTACAGACAGATAAACACTTCGTTTTATGTATATAGATTAAAATTTCATAATCGCAAGACATCAACACAGGGTGGTTGCGATTGGTTGTCGAAGATAGCAAGCAACCTTTGAACCCATTTCTAGAGATTCCGATTGAGACTGGCCGCAACGTAAAATACAATAAGTGTGATTTTAACCAATTATATAATATTATAACTATCACTAAAATTACTTTGCTTAATTTGTTGACATAACATTATTATGTACATTATTTAAAAAAGATGAACTGGAGTGTTCCATGAGAAATTTGTTAGAATCAAAAGTGAATAATGCTTAGCAATAGTTGACAATAGATCAGTAACAATACACTAGTGATTAGTTCTATATTTGTTCATGTCCTTCGGAGGAGAGGAGGGGTGGGGGTGGGGGAATCAGGCACTTTGGTAGTAAGAACAGTATCTGTTTGTTACTAAAGTTACTAAAACAATTTTAATGTATTCATAAATAAAGTCATGTGATCTGTAGCTGTCACTTTTGATAGATTACTATCAAAAACTTTAAGATAAAATTACTACAGTAAAATGTTATCGATGGTCGCCACAAAGAAATATGTTAGCATTTTCTAAATTATTGTTCTTCCAACCAAAATCAGGGTATAACTTTTATGATAACAATATTGATCAATAACTATTTTTATAGTATATTAATAATTAGTGCATTATATATTGTTCCATTGTATTAGAGCTCCAGGATATAATTTTTAGGAAAGATTTAATTTTCCTTATTTTTTCTCAATTTATATATTTTTTTTTAATTCGTACATTATTAATTGTGAAGATGTAATTCAGCCTAAGCGAATAATTTTTTCAAGTTTTGACAAATATTGAGTTCACTACTGTTTGCCTTTACATCCTCTTGATAATTCCTATACATTCTTACATACACCGGTTAAAACATAAACTTAATACTGAGGAAATAGCAAGGCCAAGTTTGGAACAAGATTAAAAATAAAAAGCCAAAGAACTTGTACCCAGGATTTTTAAACTTTATTTACTCATTCATTTTCGAGACAAATTAATCAATAATGCACAGGTAAAGATTTCTTCCCTCCCTCCCAAATTCCATTAAAATAATTAGTAAAAACAAACAATAAAAAAAATTGCGTCAACATACTGATAAAATGACACACCCATCAAAACATCGAGACACCGAACATCTTAAGGTGAAGCCAGCACAAAACCGTCCCTAACAAAAATGTTTACAAACCGCTCGTAGTGTGTCCCCTCCCAATACACCTTTCCACACGTGTCACATATGTAAAAGGCGGGGTACTTGCTGGTAACACCTCGATGGATGCTGCTCAGCTGGACAGTTGCGCCTTTACTTGTCAGACCCTGTGCGACGTCCACCTCGCCCTTGGACAGCCTCAACAATGGGCCCTGCCTCGACACAGGGGCAGCTGTACCCTCATCTGAGAACGTGTCATAATCGTCATCGTCCGAAAATCCTCCGGCCTCATTGTCCCAGTGGAGTACTGGTTCAAGCCCTTTATCGGGCACAGCCCCACAAGAACGAGTTACCCAGGCCTGGAATAGCTGCTCCATTTTGGCCGGCAAAACTTTGGTGAACTCGTCTCCGTTGCACATCTGTCAACATAAGCATTCTTAGATTTTAGAAAAATTAAAGTTGATAAATAGTTATATATTATTATGTTTATTTGTAAGCCAGTGCAGTGAGAACTTTTAAGTTTTGAATCCAAAGCTGAATCTTGTTAGGGCTCGTATCAGATCCAAAATTTCACATTCAAATAGATTCAAAATTTCAAATATAAAAGTTAAAACAAATCTAATAATTCCAAATTTTTAATACATTTGCATAAAACCATTATTTAAACACAATAAAAACTAAAGATGGGTCGAATCAACTATTTTAACAAATCAAAATATCCAATTTACCTTCAAATCCCAAATATCAAATCCAAATTTTGGTAAAAATTATGAACACAAGAAAAAATATAAATATACTAGACCCTTCCCCCTCCCCCCGCATTATTATTTTCAACACAAATATTGAAGAATCATCATAGACTCTACCATAATATATGAGTGACTATCGACATTTTTATGAGGAATAAATTAAATTTTCAAAATAAAATATAGTCCATGTTATTTGCTGATAATGTAGCTTTATATTGGTGAAAGAATTTTTTAAATCGGTTCAGTAGTTTTTGAGTTTATCCATTACAAATAAAAAAACAAAAAATAAAATCTTTCCTTTTTATAATGTTTGTGTAGATTAGAAAAATATAAATATATTAAAATAATATAAAATACAAATAGTAGCTAATAATTGTTAACATTCTGTCTTATAATCCAATCATCATAACATTCATATATTCCATTCACGTTGGGAATTTCTCTGGAAGGTCTTTTTTCCTACCAATATCCTACTATATAATAGATTTATGGTAGGGAAAAAGGCCTATCAGAAGTCAATTCCTACCGTGAATGGAATATATATTCAGTTAAGTGTTAAATTACTGGTCTGGGGCCTGGTTGTTAAGTTCATCCTATGTTATTATAATTGGTTCCTACCATCAATAAAGAGTATTGTAACTCTAAAACAAATTTCACTTGAAAACTTTTTTATTTAAGGATCTGAGTTTAGGATCCAAAAAATGTTTGAATCGTCAAATCTCAAACATATTTAAGGATTCAAGGATTAGAGGTCTCATCTCTAGTAAAAACACAACCATTAGTTTTTCTATCTACCTATTTAATCAGAGTGCTTCCATCTATACAGTACAATCATAACTGAAAAACAATTATTTGTTGACTGTCAACCTTGCAGTCCAACCAAGAGCATCAGCCTACTCTCTTAGCCTAAAGAAACTGTCTGCGATAGTGAAAGCATGTCCTTAAAAATGCTTTTATGTGTTGTTTTTTTTTTAGTGTTTTATCTAAACTCGAGTTTCTAAAACTGTGAGGCACAAAGTGATTTCTGGTGAGGTGTTGGGTCGGAAGCAAAGCATTGTTAATAAAATAGTTTGTCTGTCATGAACATTGTGCGATATCTACCGCACGCAAAGGTCTGCAATTTTAAAATTAATAAAACCTGTGCACGAACGTGTGCACCTTGAAGCGTTTTTTTTTTTTTTNTTTTTTTTAACAAACTGCACACTGGGCTGGAAGCAAAAAGGCCCCGGGCAATGTATGGCTTAAAGGCATTAACTTTAAAGTTATTTTTCCAGTTTCCACTTACAATCATTAAACAAAAATCATTTCCCTCGTGCAGAATATATCGTGATAAATGAAATCTTGAATGCTTTCTCTTTATTTTTGTTAGCATTTTTCTTTCTTTTCTTTCAAGAACATCCTGACTAAGATGGTATGGGCATGTAATAAGGATGGAAAACGGGAGGATGCTAAGGAAAGTGCGGAAAATGAAGTATGTAGGAAAAAGACCGCAAGAGATGGGAGAAGCAGATAGCAGAAAGTGTTCAAGTGAGAGGAAAAGAATGGAAAAAGTAAAGGAGGAAGAATGGTGGAAGGATAAAGGAAGATGGATGCATTTTACTAAACTGACCTGGCCATAGGCTGGAAACAATTGATAATGATGATGATGATGATGATGATGAATTTCATCTCCAATATCACTCAGCTAAGTGTTTCTTTAAGAGAAATCTCTTTTCGCTTTTTTGAGGAGGTTTGTAAAATATATATATATATTTGTAAGAAAGTACAAGAAAGGTGGATAAAAAACAAATAAAAGGGAACAACTCTTCAAAAGGCAGCCATTACCTCTTGGTCCAGTGGCAGCAATGTAAAGAGTGAACTGCGTTCTTCTTTTAAATGTAAAAGCCATTTTGTATTTGTTCTCTTTTACATGTTTTCTAGAGATGGGTGAAACAGTGATTTTACAATATCAGTGAATACAGTTACTATGATTTTAAAATATCGGTGATTTATACCAGTGATTTTTCAGTGTGACTTATATTCACAGTGTCTCGATGGACCGATATTTTTTCACTTTACAACTATGTTCAAAACTAATATTTAGCTGCTGTCCGAGTATGCGAGTACAATCGAGTATGGAGTATATCTGAGTACTGGGTATTTAGTAATTACTCAAATAGTCTCATGAGTATCAGTTGGAAGGAAAACTAATTACTCAGGTGTTTGGCGGCTTGCAATGGAATTCTATACTTAAAGGCTTAACATAAACTCTTCCTGTCGGCACTGACATTGACAATCGACATACAGCTACTTAATCTTCAGGTTTCATCTGTGTTTCATGTTGCCTGACTAATGTACAGTCAATACAAAAGTATGCGTTTTAAGATAGTTCATAAAGTTGATAATAAAAGAATGTAAAATATATGTTATTAATATTTTATAGTGAAATGTTATGTAATTTGGGCGAAATTAGTGGTCCAACAAACATTATGTTAAACTTTAATACCAATATTAAAACATATTTGACGTACTATGAGAAACTCTAGTAACTGTGTAATTTATTTAGTGATCTGTTTTACTACAATTAAAATCTATGTGACATTAAAAATGAACATAACATAATGGCGATTGGTTTAGAAAATTTTGTTTGGAATTCAAGTCATATATGATATTATTGCAGTGTTATTTTATTTTAAATGCCGTACATCTAATAGTAGATGAACTGTACATATATTAGAAGCAAATAAACTTTAGCTTAAGACTATAGGATGATTAGGATCATCAACGCATAGTAAATATTAAAGTTAATTTATATATTTTCTATTTTGTTTATAATTTATTATTTGCGATTTTGAGGATAGGATCACCGAAAAAAAATAATTGTGTAGCTTACTTTTAAAAAGAATCCAAAATTTGATTTGCTTAGTAAGCAAACTTTTCGATTTTGTTCTTAACAACAAATATTTTGTATTTAAAACGCATGTGAATGAAACATTTAAGCCCTAAAAGTCATTTTTATGTAGCAATCTGATACTATTTAAAAAAAATGAGCTCTACAAGATCAGGTGTTTTAAATAAAAATAACAAGTAAAACATGCCAGTCAATAAGGTGGATTCTCAATTATCTGGTAGAAAATAAAAAATAAAAGAATAAAAAAGACCACGAAGCGAGCATTTACTCGAGTGTCTAGAAGAAGCAATACTAGCTCCGTAGCTCAATTAACTGTTGCCATCTGATGCGAGTATAGAGTATCTCTGATCACTGATATCTCAATCACTGATACTTTTGAGATCAAGTCACTGGGAATATAGGTAATCAAATGGTATCAGTGAAAAAATCACAGTCAGTAATTTATCGCCCATCTCTAATGTTTTCTATCCACTCAGCTAAACATGTTGGCTATCACTCCTAATTTAATCCAAAATAATTATCTATTGGTATGAATGAAGTTAGTATAGTTGATAGATAGTTAATATAACCTCGTAAACTTTTTTTTATCATCGTATTTTACCACCTGTTCTAGTTATACAAGTATATGATAAGGTAGGGACACTTATGAAACAAACACACTAATGGAGTACAGTTTAAAATAGCCGTTTGGTGCCATTTTTCCTTTGTTAACAATAAAGTTAATAAAACCAATACCTCCTTCAGTGGCCAAACTGTGTAATGTTAGACTGGGTTGATGGTGATAGGGAGATCAGGGTTCAAATCCTGATCAGGTCTATTGAGAGTGTTTTTCTCTAAATGGGTGTCCCACTCTTCTTCCATGCAAATGAGGGTTGATTATCTCTAAAATTCTTTCATCCCTAACACAGTTGAGTAATTATTATATAGGCAAGTAACCTGAACAGTTAGTAAAAGGTGATAAAAAAAAAGAATACTGATAAATTACATGTACGAAATCACAATCGTAAATACTTTTTAAAAGTGTTTGGTATTAAAGTGGATTGTATTAATGTTCACATATGAGCGTCACAAGAATGCGTTCTTACACGGATTTGTATGTTGACAATTTAAGAAACACATTCAAATAACTGAGAATCAAACATATATACAAATATACAAGCCCCAACCAATAAGTATTTTATAGTTAGGAATAAATTATTTATAAATTGGATTTCAATTAACCATTCTTTGATTAACTTGTCTCCAAAAAAATAAGTATACATGTTGTGCTTCACTGTTCAGTCGACCCTTGTATCTTTCCTCCACACTTGCACAGGCCGCGCCACCCAGCCCCTCTACTGCCTGTACCGCTCTACAGTCCGTGACGAGTTCCCCATTGTACTCAGTGCCCATGAAAACAACTCTTTCTATTGGCTCGCTTGGCGACAAGTATCGCTCACGTTTTCCCGCACCAATGGCAGCTGTGGAGGGTATTTAACACGATGGCTCCTCGGTAAAAGGCCAGTCAGAGAGTGGCTACCCAACAAAGGTGTCACAATTGTTTAAAAGAGCTAATAAATTGTCATGTTTTGTAAAGAGCAATTTTGTCTTAACTCCCTCTCCTTTAGCCGTCATCCTTTACCTCCCACCACGACTCACATTGCAGGGACTCTATCCTACCTTCCACTGCGACTCATGTTACCGGGATTCCATCCTACCGCCCACCGCAACACCTGTGTTGCTGGATCTCCTTCCTTCTACTTTTCCACCCTTCCCATCTGCTTGTCCTTGTAACCAGCGATTCCACGGGATGGTCTACACCCGCCGTTCCGGCAAAGCCCACACGTGTCTGAACACAACGTCATCGTCGTGACATCAACCAGTTACCCCCGAAGCCATGTGGGATAAAAGTTCTGGCACCTAAACGTGGGACAACTCAAGACACAGGACGGACGTCCAACAGACCTACTACACGACCCCAGAACACCACACAACACTTCCGGGAGTGAACAAAACCTGGTGGTGTCCAAACAACCTCAACAAAGAAAACAAGGCAACCTCGCCAGAAAAGACAAGGTGGTTTTGCCCAGAAGTCAAAAGTGTACCCCAGGAGGGGACCGACACTATGTGAACTGCACATCCTGCTAAAAACCCTATCATCACCTATGTATTGGGTGGGCAGACGAGCCACGTGACAACAACGAACCAGCCTACCGTTGCACTACCTGCGTTGAGTCACCGGTGGAAATACGTTATTGCCCAGTGTTAACATGTATCGGGAAAGATGGCCGAGAGATTGTCTGCGAGGACTGCCGACAATACTACCACTACCAGTGCCTGGAATGGAAAGATGAACATAAAGACCTCAGGGGACTCTTCTTCCGATATCCGCCGTGCCAACGGTCCACCTTATCAACCGCCAGCAGACCACCATACTGTCCTCACCTGACTGCCACCTATAAACATCCTTGTTCAAGCCCCTACCCCCTACCAACCCTACCAGACTTTCACGGTCGAGGGCATGAAGACCTTACTACCTTCCCTCAATGCTGTGAGCTCCAGCTCAGAACCGCTAAAGTAGACCCGCTAGAATGGGTACCTACCCTCAAACGGCAACTCAAGAACACCGCCGCCCAGTGGTGGAAACTTTACGAGGAATGTATTATGACTTGGGGAGAGTTCAAACAACGTCTAACACACCACTTTACCAGTACAACCATCATAGCCTCTCTCCACGCGGAACTTTACGGGAAGGAACAAACACAGACCGAGCCCGTCACAATATACCTACGACGCAAGATACGGCTGTATCAACGCTTGTCCTTTACTTCCTCCACAACGGAGATAATCCCTATGTTAATTGAACTAGTCCAACCGAGACTAAGACCTTTTCTTCGAGCCCCACACTCGCAAGAGTTGGAAGAGCTGATTACTAAAGCCATATCCGTGGAACGAGATCTGGAAAAAAATCCTGCAACAACAACATGATCCATAGAGAGCCCAGCAACCACAACAACACAACAACCGCGACTCACATTTCTGGGACTCCATCCTACCTGCCACTGCGACTCACGTTACCGGGACTATATCTTACCGCCCACCGCGACATCCGTGTTGCCAGGACTTCTTCCTTCTAACTCTCCACTCTTCCCATCTACTTGTCCTTGTCACCAGGGATTCCACGGGATAGTCTACACCCGTCGCTCCGGCAAATCCCACATGTGTCTGAACACAACGTCTCCCCCGAAACCACGGCAAGGGATAAAATTCAGTTTATCTTGTAAAAACACTCCCAAGATATCCATTTCAAACAAAACTGATAGCAGTCACTTAAAAAAATGGATGATCAAATAACGATTTTTGGTAAATTATCCTTAATTTTAGAGCCAACATTAAATCACAAATTTACCTTGAGGATTCCATATAAGAGTTTCTAACTAACAGATACAGAGTGACAGGATTTTAGATCCCACTTTGTTATAGGGATGTAACATGTAAGAATCCATTGTAATCTTGAGGTTGAACATTTTACTGATCACAATACTTTCTCTATGTGAGAAAAAAAAAAGTTTTACCTGGCACCGACTGAAGATGTCCTCCTTACTGATGGCAACGTTGAAATACTGCAACACTTCTTTGACCTGGTCCTCTAAGTCGCAGTCCTCAGATTGCACCCGGTAGCAATAACCCAAAGGAACGTGCTGTTTCAACTGTCAGGCATAGTCAAATACAAATCTATATTAATAAAATTAGGAGTTTGTCTGTCATGGACATTGAGGGATACTTATCACAGAGAGAGTTCTGGAATTTTAAAAATTAGTAGCTTCTGTGCACCAACCTGTGTGTCGCAAAGCTGAAATTTTGAAATTTGAATTAAATTTTTTTCAATCTATTTAAAACTGGTCCAGAAGTAAATTTTTTTTGTTCTGTTTGTTTGAAGCTAAGAAAAGAATTTCCTGAGTACTTCTGCCAGCATTCTATAATTTCTCCTTGAATTTCAAGTTGATATTTTCCCTTGTTGATCACGTTAGACTATACTATTTTTAATTTTTTCTAATTTTAATATTAGTTTTAACTTCTGAGTCCTCTCGAATTCTTAAGAAGATTAAAGATTCTGGAAAACGTCAAACATGAAATTTGAAAAAAATAAAAATTTTGAATCGAAATTCATTTTAAATCTTTAAGGTTAATTCAATTTCAAAGTGAATCTGAATCCTTGTTTACTAGCTTAAATCGAATCCAGATAAAGTATTTCATGATGAAAATGTTAATAATGGAATCTGAATAATATATCTTTTGATTAAATGTTATCAAATTAAAATCAAATATTTCACCAAATTATCTATTTGTTTTAATTGATTCCAATGAAAAATAAGATTAATAAACCGATTTCAAATAATTTCTGGACTTTATAAATTAGGCGACTTCCATATTTATCTAAGTCAAATAATGGATCCAGACTAAACTCTTTAACCTGGCGCGTTTTTAGTACAGTGATCCACGCAGGACTGGCAGCCATTTTTATATTCTTATCCGAAACATATTTTAGTTACTCACTTATTTTCTCATTTATTGCTTTATTCATGGTCATAGTATAGCATTTAAATCATAGCCCCATCTATTAGCTACAATATGGAGTATTCAGATTGGCTAAAGGTACAGTGGTTCATCAATAGATGGCATTATAATAACTTATTGCAATGAAATGTTGATTTGCGCCTGCGAATGTTTGGCTAATCAAAGATGTTGCTCAGTGCCCGCGCCATGGAATGGGTAAAAATGTTAAATTAATCGAATGTTTGAATTTTAGGTTCAAATTTTTTAATTCATCGAATCCGAATTTGGGATCTATTATTTTAAATCAAGTTCTTCATAATTGTACTCTAGAAATCTTTTTGGAATTTTTATAAACTCGAATCTCTTTATTTGTTATATATAGTCACCTGGTGACAATAATTTGTACTATCATAATGTATTTTGAGAGAAAGTAACAACTTCAAAATATAATAAATCTGACGCCTAACGGTTAAGGTATTTTGGACTGTACAATTAAAGTCCCCAACGAACGCAATAACAACATCATTTACTAAGCGCTTTACACACATGCACTAATAATACGTACTCTAACTGAAGTTTAGGTACATAATAAATGTGATTCTTGGAAGTATCTTAAAATCCAACCAACGTCCGAATACATCAAAGTTTAATTAAAGCAATACTAAAAATATATATGCTCAGCCCACACAAGTGTTTAAAGACATTAAGTGATTAACAATAAATCTATGGAACCAAATTATTCCACTTTCCGATAACAATCTAATGTAATTCAGTGCTCTCGAAGATACACAGTGCTACGCTAAAGTTTAAGAGCTTGCTTCTCGTACAATCAAACATTATTCTACAAAGCAATAATTTTAGTAAGCATATCGCTTATAGTTAGAGTCCTTGATTCCCATATGATTAAATGTAAATTTACACTATCAAGGAATTATTTACTCACATAAAACCTATTTGGTTTTACCACCACAACATAGCATAAGTTCGAAAGGGTTAAAGATAAAGCACATATCTAAGAGTTAAAACGCTCAGTCCCCACATAACCATTTGTTAATTTAAACTGTCTAAGTAAAACATACTCAAAATATATATATTTTTTAAATCAACTGATAATCAGACAATCAGCAAGAGCGCAAATAGACGCAAGCCGCCGAGCGGCAAAACAGAAGTTAGGTTCCATAGGAGAAATGAAGGTTCCCCTGGCAGGAAAAATACAAAATGATGTGTGGTTGCAAACCAGCAACCACGCTGATACCCAAAAACCCATCTCGAAATAGAAATTTAAATGAAAAAGTCCAAAAATATTAATTTTGAAAGGTTCCCCATAATAAAACCGAAAGATAATTTTGAAGAATATAATTAAGTCTAAGCTTAATTACCACTCTTCCCTAGTAAGCCAGTGATACAATGAGTAATCATGTAAAAGAAACATTGCAATATACAGCCGACACAAATGCATGACATACCCACAGAGAGAGAGAGAGAGAGAGGAAAAAAAGGGAGAGAGAACATGGAGTGGAAGAAAGGAGAAAAGCAACGCTTAGGAAGGATTGCGGTGACTCTAGGAACTTGTAGAAACTCCTGGAACCATCCAGACGGCGGAAACGGAAACTTAACTGGTGGTGTTGCCGTCACTCATTTGTTTCTGGATGGGGCTTCCTTCACGAGCGGACCATCGTATCTACATTTAGTCAGTGAGATTGAGTTCTACAGAGAGGAGGTCGCAATATATGTGCTCCAGTGTTTATGTTCAACAAGACAGAGGGTGAGTGTTCTCCCATTTGATTGAGCTTGTTGTTCTTCTTTTTGTAACATCGTTACAAACCATTAAGGAAAAAACAACCCTCAATACATATGACCGAGATTCAAATTTCAATCTTACCGTCATCAGCAGTCTATTGCAAGAGTATTACCTTAGAACATGTGGCCACACAAACCGGTAGCTTTAGAATGGTTTTGACAGTTACTAAGCATGATAAAAATATATTTTTTCATAAAATAGAATTATTTCTTATGGTACTGGATTTCTCAACATTTATTTTTCTAGATGTTTCGACTTAATAAGTACTGTGAGTAAGCCTTCTCTCACCTTGTTGTAGGTGTAGCCTCGGGTGACTATCATGCGACCCTGGCTGTTGGCGATCTTGACACACTTGTCGTGAGAGTCATTGTTCTCTAGGATGACCACATCAACACCACAGCGTCGAAGGTACTTGCCGAGCCCTTGCACCATGGTGTCACACACAAGACGCAGACACCGAGCGGGGACAGGCTCAGAGTAAGGGCCAGGGGGGACCTCCTCTTCTTCCACCAGCTGCTAAATTACCATCAGTAGAATAATTTTATTAATATCTAGATATTTACCGCCTGCTCGAACTATTATGCTATTTAGTCCAGGAAAAACACAACAATAAACATCAGGCTGTTAACTTTAGGGGTGTGTAAGTAGAAGAAACCCATATTTGTGGTAAATAACTAATTATTCTTTGATTACATTTAGTTACAAATTAATATTCTCTATAAGGAAAATCTCTTTTTGCTTTAAGGGCTAATTGTATTATATTTTGAAGGGGGTTTAGGAGAGGTGGATGGAAACATAAAAGGAACAAACAAAATATGGCTTTTACGATTAAAAGAAGAACACAATTCACACTTTACACTGAAACCATTGGAAAAAAAGTAATGGCTGCTTCTTGAATAAAATCAATCATTACCGCCCAATCCCTCGACCTAGGTTTCATCAGAACTAGTCAGGAGGGAGTGTGAAACTTCCTAAAAGAGGCAACCAAAAACCCAAATGGAAGAAAAAGGAGTTTTATAAAGAATGATAGGATACTTAGATAGGAACATGTAAAATGAATAACATGAAGGATAAATACAGAAAGTGGACAGTGGATGTGAATATAGTATATCTTTATAAGGAAAACTTTTTTTTTGTCATCCTTCCTCTCCCTTTAGCGTTTTTTGTCGAGTTGGGTAAAATCCACTATTTTACGAATCCGAATTTTGAAAACAATTATGAACATAAGGTAATACAAATAGAATAATAGAAAATACAAATAGTAGCTAAATGTTAAGATTCTTTGTATAATCCATTCATTATAATCATACAGTCAGTTAAGGCCGCTATCTGAATGGCCTGTTTGGTTGTAGTACAGTATAAGATCGGTATACACTCAACATGCAGAGTGGATGTCACGCACATACAATTGAATGGGCAGTCCCAAATGGGTTGGTACAAGTGGGATGATATGCTTTTGGCGTACTACTTTACGGTCTACGCTTTCATGTGTTTTTGGAAGGAATTTGTGCAAATATTTTTTACATAATGGCGAGAGAATGAGATATACATTTAGCTTTGATTTTAGAAATTGAAAAACATCAATGACTTTATAGTTATAAACTTGCTGAATTATCTCGTAGAGACTTAAGTGAAAAAGTATGAAGTGAAATTAGCACCAAAAAAAGATTTATAAGGCAAGCATACTCACGTTTTATAGACAGTAATTATATTGAAATGGAATGGAAAGAATGGAATGGAATTGGTCAGGGAAGAAAAAGAAGCTCACTCCAACCAAACTCAAGATGCTGATATTTGTAAATAAAAATTTAAAGTCCATACAACAGTAATAATACTTTTAATAGGCTTACTATGTAAAGTTTATTCGGGTGTAATATTTGTCAAGAATTTTTTTTATATTATTGAACCAATTTTCATTTAGGTAAACATGATCTTAGATAATTATTTAACTATAATATTTAAGCCATATTTTAATAGACATTGGATGTAAAAATCCCCATTTCATTTAAAAATAAAATAGATGTAGGCCTATTCTCCTTGTGTGCAAAAATGTGTGTGTATTGATTATTTCTTGTCATTAACATTAAATTTAAATTTTCTACGTATGATTTGTCTTTGTCTAATGAAAGGGTCAGTAGGTCTATTTAAGAATAAATGGGAAATCATATTTTAATTATCTAACATGTACCAGTATATAAGTCTGTGTTTAATCTAAATCAAAATAAATGTATTCTCCTTGTGTACAGAAATTTGTGTGGTGTGGCTTGATATTTTTTTCATGAACATTATATTTAAATTTGCTATTTATTATTGTGATTTGTTTTTGTTTGATGACAGGTTCGTCTAGCCGTAAATATAAATTAGAATAATTAAACAACCTTTATATTTTAAAAGTTTCTATTTAAATATTATTAAAACAAACCTATATTGGACATTATAAAACTAGTAAAAGTAACTTTTTTTTTTTGCTTTAAGAGTCATTTTACTTCATACTTATAAAAATTGAAAGAAAAAAAATCAGCATTGGTGATCGGACTAATCGGCAAAATAGCTGATCAACCCAGTTCTAGTTAAAATTGATATTTTTCTTTGTCAAATAAATAAAAATACTATGAACTTTTTTTGGTTTGTTGGTATATTATGAAGTTGAATACCTACATTTTTTTTATATGAGGTTGGGTGCTTGGAAAATTAATTAAAAAGAAAATGTTCAAGAATCAGAATCGAAAAATTGAGGTTGAACTTAAGAATCAGAATCAAGGATCAGAATTGAGAAAAACAGGTATCCTGACATCGCTAATTTACACTCTTTGGTGTAACGTTTCAACAATAATGTAAATTATTTTCTTTTGTATATCTTACAAGTTTTGAGTAAATACGGTATCTCCATTTTTAGAGAAAAGAGGAAGAAAGTTTATACAGTGCACCATAACATTTATTCTATAAGCTATTGTGAAAACTACTAGAGGTTTATCCCAACATACTTATAAACAACCAACAGCCAGACCTCAGACCATTGCTTTGCCAATTAACATGATGTGAATTTGTGTTATAGCAAAATATATCATTATATGTATGATTTACCAACATTTTCTAAGGAAACTTGAGAATTAGTCTGAAGTTTTAACCAAATCAGAATTGAAGAAAAAAAAGAAACATACCAAATTGGAAAGGTTAGCCTCTCAATGTTTATAATGTTTTCTAACATTTAAATCTGATAAAAAGCGGACCCAACCCATTTCCAACATTAACCATGGTTATACCAATGATATTGGGTCTTCAAGTTGGTAGATAGCAGACTATGCCCTTATAAGAGACGACTAGAGATGTGTGAAGCTTCAAAAACTTTATATTTGGCTTCGAGAAAATATCAGCTTTGATGTCGCTCTGAATAAAAATTCTGGCTTAAAGAATCGACAGAATACTCAATTATGTTCAATTATGGCATTCTGAGCTGTTATATACACTACAAATTAATATGCATATGAAAAAATCTGAAGTATTAAAACATTTTCTAAATAATTTGAGTGTAACATTACAGATAGAAGCTTAATATAAAAATATCCAGTTTAAAACAATACAATAAATTAGTTCCATTCCGCATCGAGAATATTTTTAATATTTGACTAAGGTTTGTTTTGATTTGGAAATGTGGTTTAAAACATCCCTAAAGACAGACATTAAAAATTCATATTAGAATGTAATAATTTCATTATTATTTAATTACTTCCATATCTATAATATATATGTTAAATAATACTCGACCAAGTTTGCAATTATGGATACCTGCATCAAAGGCTAGACCATTAAATGTCTAAATTCATGATAAATCATTTCTAAACATATGGAATAAAAAAAAGTTTTGAATTTACTTTATAAGCACAGCAATACCTCTTTCCTTGAAGTCGACTTCTTGGAATTCTTTATAACTTTTTTCCTAGATTTCATCTGAGTCAAAATTTCATTTTTGATCTCTTCAAATGGGATACCTTGTTGGTCACAACAATAGGCGATTTTATCATATACTTCCAAAAGGCAGTAAGCATCCAAAGCTGCAAAATGAGAATTATTGAAAAAATAAGGTATTATTTCACTGGTAGCTTAGCCTAAATATATCTAAATCAATTGGCTTCAAGTCTAGAGCAAGTGGTTACACTTTTGCATATAAGAAGAGAGTGTAATCCATCATCAACTTCAAAATAACCAGCTTCAGTGGTTGCATGGTCTAAGGCGTCAATCTCAAATAGACTGGCCTGCTGATGATGGGGAGATCATTGTTTGATCCTGGTCAGGTGAACAAATGGTGGTTTTTCCTAAATGGTTTCCCAATCTATCTTTTTCTACTTAAATGTGGGTACACATCCTCCAAATTCAACCTTCTTCATTACTAAGCCATTAGGGTAATTAATACATAGGCATATAGCCCAAAAAAGTATTAGGATGAGGTGTTATAAAAAAAAATGAGAAATAAAGCTGAAGCCTTTGAATTGTTATGAATATATTTTAAAATGATTGAGGTGAAGGACGGTAGAACAAAGAAGATGTAGTGAGAAGCAGCTGGCAGAAGGCGGTGTTATGCAGGTGCACAAGGAACCTGTTGTGGAAAAGATAAGTGCCCTTGAAGTGTAAGGAAATGTTATACAGAGTGTACTTCGTACCCATAGTTACACATGCAGAAGAAACATGGACAAAGGATGTATGGCCAAGAAAGAGAAGACCATGGAAATTAAGTTATTGAGGAGCATGACAGCTGTCACGAGGAGAAAAAGGATTAGGAATTAAGTTGTAAAGGTAAGAGTTGGGGTACAGGAAGCAAGAATGAGATGGTATGGGCATGTATTGAGTATGTTGGGGTACATGATATAGTAAAGGAAGCAGAGGTGAGATGGTAAGGTCACCGAATGAGGATGTTGGAGTACAGGAGACAGTTGAGGAAGCAAGGTTGAGGTGGTATGCTCATGTTTTGAGGATGTTGAAGTAAATTAGATAGTGGAGGAAGCAAAAATGAAACAGTATGGACATGTAATGAGGATGTTCAAGTACATGAAATAGTAGAAGAATAAGAAAATGTTGGATTTTGAAATGGGAAGTAGGAGGCCAAGAAACAGGTGGCTGAAGGGAGTGCAGAAAAGTGTGGAAGAGAAAGGAGAGGAATGGATCACTGTGGAAGGGGAGAGGTGGCAGGGAGAAAGGATTGTTGGAGAAGCTTATGCTCCAAACAGACCCGGCCAGTGGCTGTAATCTGTTCATGATGAAGATAATGATCTATTTTTGAGTTAGCGCAATAAAGAGCAATATTTAAATTAGGGATATTTAAAGTGTTTTTTTTATTAGATCCATGTATAAACTATAAATACAAACATTATTTTTTAAGAATGACTTTTTTTTGTGGAAAATATTATGAGCACACAAATTTAGATTTTTAAATAAATTTAATTTGGTTGTGCAAGTTATATATTTTTAAATCAAACAAAAGGCAATATTGAGGTAGGTACTCTATTTGTATATAAAATTTAATCAAATTAAATAAGCTCAGAATTTCAGTGATGAAATCAAAGAATTGTATGGTTTTTTTGTTAAAAATTGTTAAGTTTGAAAAACTACTCAAACTATACTCAAAACTAAAATAACAAGAACTCATACACCGCTAGATTCTGATTAGTAAAATAAAAATAAAATAAAAATCTTGTGTGGCTCCACCATAAAGATGATGTGATATCTCTTCCTGTTTCCCCCTCTCACGGATCCCCCCCTCCCCCGAAGATGCCATCCCCCTGTGAGGTCAATGACCCTAGATGACATCACCAAAATGTTGCAGTTCTCCCACCGCCCCCAGCCCCCTCGGAGATTACTTTATCAGAATGTTGCAATCTGGCCTATTATATATTTTGCCCCATTCAAATTTGGTTTGAATCCCTGAGAGGATAGTGTGCATTGTTTCAGGAGGGGTTGGAGTGCCCATTTGATTTTGGTTGGTTGTATTTTATTCGCGGGCGTTGCTCCTTTTATAATTTGACCCCTCTCTTAACAGTTACATTTATATTTTCAGAATTATTAACTCCATTCCCTACTGTTACCTTTCACTATTCCCGTGTAGTGTTTTATTTATTCAACTTAAGAAACTTAAGAAACTTGTGATTGTCACCTGCATAGAGAATCTGACTTTTCCTGAGCGGCCGGAGCTCCCAATTAGAGAATTGGTCCATCTTGTTGATTCGATGACCTAAGCAAAGTTCTACCAACCTTGCCAGGCTTTCACTAACAACCGCATCTTTACCTGGAAAACATCAAGAAGAACATTCTACCAACCTTGCTTCAATCATTATTTTTAACTAAGGATGTAATCCTCAAGCCCTTAAGGATATTTGAGATTTGAGAAAATATCAGATTCGAGATTTGAAAAAAAAAAAATGTTTATTTTTCTTAAAAATTTTGAGTTTAAATTTGTTTTAGAGCTTTGATTCTGCTTATTGGTGGTTCGGCCTCAACATAACTAGAGAAAAACAAAGATCAAACCCTAGCCATTAATTTAACACTTAACTGAATGCATGAAAGTTATAATCAATACATTTTAGCAAAAAATGTAAGCATTCAGTTACTATTTTGATTTTCAAATATCTCTTTGCATTCGTATTTAATCTTGTGTTCATAATTTTTTACAAGAGGCCGGATTTGAGTGTAATATAAAGATTTGGATGACATAAAATAGTAGATTCAATCTATCCCTATTTATAAACCTTTGAGTGTTTCAATAATAAAATATATATATGTCACTAAATAGATAAAATAGAACTGTAGCTTTTTTCTTCTAACCAAAGCCTACTATTTAACTAGCAGTTTAGTGTGTGTCAAATTCACAATTGAGTTTTTTAGAGTAATCGTAGAGAGAAAATAAAATTCCATACCTTCAAAAGGAAATTTAAAGTGAAAATCCTTGGAAATTTTCCTCCAGAGGAGATATAGGTCAAGGAAGCCTAGGTTAGCCTTGCAGGACTCGAGTTCTGGCAAGGAGGTCTTCATCATCTGAAGGTCATTCAACAAGTTGAAACCTATTATAGGAATAGAGTGACAGTGTTGCATTATTTATTAAACATTTAGGTTACACACGATTACTACCGTATCGAAGGTAAAAAAGATTATGAAAGTGGAGGCCATAGGGATGAAGTTTGTGAGGAGCATGTTAGATGTCCCAAGGAGAAACAGGATTAGGAATGAAGTTATCTGAGAAAGAGTGGGTGTACAGGGAGTACGTGAGTAGAGGGAGCAAGGGTGAAATGGTATTATCATGAAATGAGGACATTAGAATACATGAGATGGTAGAGGAAGCAAGGGTAAGATGATATGGTTATGTAATGAAGATTTTGGAGTAATGCGATAGTAGAGGAAGGTTGAGATGGAATGGTTATATACTGAGGATATTGTAGTACATGAGATAATAGAGAAAGCAAGGCTGAGACAGTATGGTCATGTAATGAGGATGGAAAAGTATAGAATATCAAAGAGAATGATGGACATGAGGTATGTAGCAAAAAAGGCCACAATGGAGACCAAAAATATATGGGAAGAGCAGTGAGAGAAGAATGGACGTGATTAAAGGAGAAATAATGTTGGAAGGATAGAAGAAGATGGAGGCACAAGCTGGAAAGGTGTTGATAATGACTAACGTATTTAACCTAATAGTAGCCCGGAACGTAATAGCATGCCAGGCCTCCACCGTGGTTCGGATTCCATGTTAAACTGTAGGTCCTCCATTTCATCTCACAATCACCCTACCATTACATAATATCGTAAGTGCGTATAACCTGAACGGGTAGTAAGACGCGGTGCTAATAATAATAATATAATAGCAGCCGGTGATTCTTAATTATACCTGGGATAAAAATTAAAAACTTAAGTTGTTAATAGTAACAGGGGTCCTAATAATGACCAGGATGACTTAATTGTAGCCAGGCTATAGATATTTTGAAATCATTTCTCAGGTTTCACACTATAAAATTTTCCTAGTACTCCCCTTCCTGTTATTCAACTCAACCTGGCTTCAACTCTGGGCTGAGCTTTCCTAGTAAAACACGCACTTTACTTCATGAATGGGCCATCTCATTCAAGTAGTGACGTCAGGGTTTTTTTTCTAGGCAGAGCTCCGAAAGTAGCCGAGGGCTCCTAGTGTAGCTGTGGTCAGAAGTAAAGTTGTTAATAGTAGCTACTATTAGGTCAAATATGCTACGTTCAATGATTTTTTTTTATATCCATTACTGTTTCCAGCCTATGGTCTGGGTCAGTTTTTTTTATTCAAGTCATATATTTTCCCCCTACCGGCTGGCTAGGCGTCATAGCTTCATATGCCCTATAATCTAGCTTAAGACTAGGACATACACAACATCAAGTCCCTGGTCGTTAATGTATCAATGTGAAAAACTAAACCCATATTTCATCAATGGTAAATTTTCGACCATGCCGGGAATCAAAACTGGGGCCCTTAGCTCAGTAGGCAGACACACTACCAACTGAGCTAAAGTGTCAGACCATATGTAGTATGTAACACTAGCTATCGTTGGTGGTATGAGTATACTTATTTTTAGAGGTGTATCAATACCAAACTACACTATCAGTGAAAAACCACAGTTTCTCTATTGGTTTAAGAGTATATAAAAAAAATGATCCAAGAGATGTAATAACAAAGTGTTATATAAGGTGCACTTCATACTCATAGTTAAATATGCAGCAGAAACCTAGACATTGAATGTATGAGAGACAGGGAAGGTTTAGGCCATGAAAAATAAGTTTTTAGGAGCATGTTCTATAACCAAGATAGGTCTATATGGGCCAACATTTTTTGGACTTTGATCCTATTTTCAATGTTTATTAGTTTTAATATTGTTCAGCTTGTAAGCTGTATGTATAAATAACTTTGGAATATTTTGTTTAGCTTATTTTCATTTTATGTAGTTATTTATTTACATTAGTTTTGTATTTATTATTTGTTTTTAGATGTTTCCTGCAGTTTTTTGGGAGTTGTAAGAGGAAAGAAGAGGAGGAAGTCATCATTTTTCGATCCATGAGACACAGGTCTGCATAGCTTCACGTTTGTTTAGGGTCACACCAAGTGCTACCTCGATAGTTTTCTGCGTGTGGATAGGGTGTTACTTGCCCTAAAGTAACCTCTATTAGGAGGAGCTCGAGAGTTTCCACTGGATTAATCCCTTGTTTCCTATTCCTTCTCACTCCATCCCAAAAACCCACAACACAGACCTACATTGTCGGCAAATCTTAAATTGAACGAGGTGAGCTACACAAGTCATCTTGTATACAGTCTTATACTTTTTTTTTTGTGCAGGAGGTGGGGGGAGGGGAGGTCTTATTGCATCGCTTGATAACTGGAATAAATATTAATATTTTTGTCTGAAATGTGGGCTTGATTATAGCACATTAGACACGCTTTGATCAGATGCAGCAATTGTTTTTTATAAAAACTATATAAAATAGATAATAATTAGTGACAACATTTATCAACTTAACAAAAGCAACAACTAATTTTATATATCACAGTAAAAAGATTGCACCAGTGTTGTTATAGTGTGAATGAAGCCTATTTCACTCTATCGAATGTTTTGAAAGATACAGTAGATACAAATCTAACAAATCAACGTTAACATCGACCTCGGCCCCTTCCTTACCCAACTTTACAATGCCCTCATTATCCCAGAAGACCCGCCCAAACTCCCGCCAGAGATCAGGGCAGTCCTGCCCCATCGTCATGGCATCCAGGATAAAGACATGATGTTTCAAAGCCACCTGGATCAACGCCAAGTCATTCCTCTTGGAGCCGAAGAACGGCTTCCACTCGCAGTCCATCCCGACCAGCTCCACATTCTGGAATGTGGAAGTAAATAAAGGGGGTGTGCGAGTCATTAATTTTCATTTCACTTTTACAGGTCACATGACAGTGGGAGTCTGTCCATATGAATCAAAATAATTTTATTTATTTCTGATCAATTAACTTTGCATTTCTTATATAGTTTATACTAAATTTCAACAAGCCCACCACTATTGATAGCCATGTCTGATTGTATTAATAATAATATTTAGCACCGTGTCTTACTACCTGTTCAGGTTATACGCTCTAAGTACTAATTACTCTAATGGACTAGGAATTTGGAAGGTTTAAATAGAGGAAGTGAACCCACATTTGCGTGGAGGGAGAGTGGAAAACCATTTAGGAAACACACCCGACCGAGAATCGAACCTCGATCTCCCCGTCCTCAGCGGTCGAGCTCAACACGACAAGCGCGTTAGCCAACTACGCCACCGACGCGGGTTTGATTGTATTGAAACTAGCAATATTTACTCAACCTCAAGGTTGTTGAAGCCCAGGGTAAACAAATAAATGCCATCCCATGAAGTTTTTTTTTAATTGGCTGACTTTTTATTTTGAGTTCTCATTATTATATCAGTAACAAATACATCTTTATTGTTAAAAATAATAAAACATATATCATTGTCAGTATCGCTAATGAATTTGGCACTCAATACATATGCACCACCTGCCTAACCCTAGTTATGTCAGTGTCATCTGAAAAGATTTTATTGTTTAAATGGTTAACATATTTCATCCTCAGCTGATAAATTAAGCTTTTATCACAACCTGTTAATCAATTACTTTAGATTTTTGTCACATGAACATTAATTTTTAATGTACACTGTTTACCCTTAAAGGTAGTAGTTTTACCTTCACAGATTTCACTATGGCCTCATCTTATAAGTCGAGCCATAGTGTAACCATGTAAGGTAAGCTTGCTAGCTTTCAGGATAAACAACGAGAGAACAAATTAAGAAAAATTAAATATAAATTTATATTATCCAACACCATAGCTCAATTGGTAGTGTCTGTCTACTTAGTTGAGGGTCCCAGGTTCGATTCCCAGAATGACCGAAAAATTTATCATGGTGAAATGTGGGTTTACCCTTTCACAGTGATGAATTAACAGCTGGGGACTGGATGTTATGCCTGTCCTAGTCTTAAGTTAGATTATAAGGCATATGACGCTAGGACAGTATTAGCAAGCCGGTAGTGGAAAATATAATGCTTGAATAAAAAATTACTCAGGCCACAGGCTGGAAACAGTAATGGATGTAAAAGAGTAAATGTATATTATGGACTAAGCGCACTTTGAATCCATCCTTTCCGAGGTTGTTCCTATTTACTATAAAACCATGGATGAGATGCATGGACCAGGCGCAGAAGGACATGAAGGCAAAAGGAATGGACTAGAGAAGGGTGGCAGATAGAGATTCTTGGCGAGATAAACAGGAGTAGTAGAGTAGTAGGAGATGTGCCAGATGACCCGCAAAGTCCAAATTTTCAATTCAAAGTGAACTCGAAACAAATGTATGAAATATTCTTGAAGCCGAATTGAAGTTCGAAAATTTTTCTTTAACTGTTTTATGCTTGAAAAAAATATTATATTGGTGTTATTTATATTACTTTTTACACTGAAATTACTCGGCAAATGTTTTATTGTACAATTGTTTGTAATATTTCATGTTACTCTGACAACTCAAGATATTATCACAACATGCAATTCAATTCAGATTTTTTTCCATATTAATATTAATTTTTAATGTACACAACAGCTAAGAATGGCAGTAATTGAACATAAACGGAGTATTTTAGCTGTTGATGTTTTATTGCCGGGGCTTCGCAGCTGGAATTTTTTTTTTCAAAGCCAAGTTGAAGCTGATGTTTGTTTCGAAGACAAGTCAAAGTTTTGAAGCTTTGCACACCCCTAATAGTTTTACTGGCAAAGCTTTATAAATGTCGAATACGGAATTTTACTTTCAAATTGAAATCAAAGCCGATGAATATACTAAGCAAAGACAAATTTTTTCGAAGCTTAGCACAGCCCTACTCGAATCCTAAAAGATACTTAAGGATTTGAAATTCCCATCTTCACCAAATAAATTAAGTCAGCTCGCACAATAGATAGGCTATTTATTACCTCAAGAGCTGTATCAGCACTAACCTTGATGGCTTCAAGGAAGTCTCCAAAAACTCCAGGAGTGTCAACGAGGGTGATACAATCGTACTCCAACGGGAAAATATGATACTCCAGTTGCGGATCATTATCCCATGACTCCTCCCTCTCTTCCTCACCACTGGGATCCATACTGTTGCTGTAATTTTTATTTTATTTTTATCACTAGACCATTTCTACATACACTTAACAAAGGGATGTATAGAGTCAGTTTTTTTGCTCAACGCCGAATAAAATATTATTATTGAGGTATTTAATGTGTTCTTTGTACACCAACTAATTATATCAGCACACAGCTTATAAATAGAAATAGGACGCCCAAATCCTTAATTCCTCAAATCTTAGTGTGTGGTAAATAAAACCAAAGAAGCATATTTCAATGTGAGGTTGGATGTTTATAAAAAGAAAGAAAGTTTACATATTAAATACTTTCTTCATGGCGTGAGTCCACAAGCGAGCTATACCAACCGAGCGGCCACCACAGCTAGAAAAGATAGTGCCAACATTGGCGGATAGAGGGTGTCATGTAGTCAACACAACAAACTCTCCAGCTATTAATCTCAGTTTTATAGACTGGAGTTACTACTTATTTATTCAAGTAGCTCTTCATTTGTGCTCAAAAGGTTGAGTTGACACTGTTCCAGAACCACCACTTCACAGAAAAATTCTGGAAGCCCCGGGGTTAGAACTCGGGATCTTTGGATCTGTAGTCAATAACTATGACCACTAGACCACTCAAAAATAAAAATAAAATCATAGTTTAAATTTAATGATATAACTCTATAAGGAAGATCTCTTGGATTTCTCTTTTAGGAAGTTGCATTGCGCGTTTCACACTCCTCCCTGATGAGTTCAGATAGAATGAAACCTTAGGTCGGGGGATTGGGCGGTGACAATCAATTTTCTTTAAGAGGCAACCATTACCTCTTTGTCCATTGGCAGCAGTGTAAAGTGTGAACTGTGTTCTTTTCATTGTATAGGCCATATTGTGTTTGTCCCCCTTTTATATGTTTCTATCCACCTTTCCTATACCTTCTTTCAAATATAATATAGTTTAAATTTAAGAATTGGAATGGAAAAAGAAAAACCATAATCGTGGCATTATTAATTTTTATTTTTTAAATACTAAAGGTTTAGACTCTTAACAAGGACCAATAAATCACTCTATGTTAATGGCTGACAATTCCTCTCACCTGGCATTTAGCTCGGGCTCATTAGTGATCACAGATATGAGGCTGCCTGGCCAATCAGAACGCGGGATGTCAAATTCATCTACCCAGTACTTTGCCTCCTTGAAGGCTCCCTGGTTGATGACCTTGTCAACAAGCTCCCTATGAAGACGGGGGTCATTCCCCACTGCTTCTCGTGCCATCTCTCGCCAACTATCAACACCTAAAACACATCCATGAACCACTACAAATTATTATATCAAGTAGCGTCTCCATAATTTGAGTGGCAAATTTTGAGATTCCGTTAAATCCAAGCCGGCTAACATTAATAAAGAAACGTTTTTAACATAGTTGTGCTTTGTAATGTGTGAGGAGAGGTCAGTTATGATGGATTCTGAGAATGTATACCTCCTCCTCCTCCTAACCCTTTGGATGTCTGAAATTGGAATAGTAAGTTACAACTTCAGTTACGTTGGCAGTGACACTCATGGCCAATATGTTTGTTTTATTTACCAGGAGAGGGGAGGAGCAGGTAACAGCAAGTGTGTGTATGAGAGGAGAAAAATGGAAGTAATTAAAGAAGGAATAATGGGGGAAGGATAGAGGAATATGAAGGTATTTTACTAAAGTAACCCAGCCATGGGCTGGAAACAGTTTATGATGATGATGATGATGATGGTGACGATGTCCAAGTTTGTTCCTAGTGTACAGTCATCCTATCATGTATGGTCACTAGTTTTTCATAAATTCTGTTTGTCAGTTTTGTTTTAAGTGTTTATTAACTCACAACTGGCCCCTCTATGCAAATGCATGTACATTTCCTATAAATTCACCTTCGTCAGAGTAGTTAAAAACAAAAAAAACAAAATATATATATATAAAAAGCCAGGACAAATATACTCCATTCATGTTACAAATTAATCTCTGAAAGTTCTTTTTTCCTACAAATATCCTACTTTATAATAGATTTCTGGTAGGGAAAAAGGCCTTTCAGAAAACAATTTCTACGCTGAACAGACCTTAGCAAGCGACGTAGCAAAAGAAAATTGTGTGCCACCTTATTTCAGAACAGAAGGTCATTGTAAATTATTGGTTTCTACACACTTTTTTACTCTATCCTTGAGTGGGCTTTTTTCAATTATTTCCACCCATTAGTCATATTTTTACCAGTTTAAATATTTTAAGATAATTTAGCTATTGAATTAAATTAATTTTACCGGTTGTTCTTTATGGGTGTGAAACGTGGTCTATTTACCTTACATGATCAAAACAAACTTATGGTTTTGGAAAACAAGACGCTTAGGAATATATTTGCTCCAAAAATGGATGAGGCTATTGGGGAACGAAATAAGTTGCATAATAAGGAGTTACATGGCCTGTGATTATTATAATATATTGTTAATATAATCAAGTTTAGTAGAATACAGTGGGCAGGACATGCAAAGTAATGGGAAATTCTAGAACCTTGTTCAGGGTAGTGACCAGCAAACCCTTTGGGAGACATAGACACAGAAGGGAGGATAACATTAGCATGAGATAGGGTGTAATGAGGTGGACTGGATAGAGCTAGTTCAAGATAGGGATAGGGTGTAATGAGGTGGACTGGATAGAGCTAGTTCAAGATAGGGATAGGGTGTAATGAGGTGGAGTGGATAGAGCTAGTTCAAGATAGAGATAGGGTGTAATGAGGTGGACTGGATAGAGCTAGTTCAAGATAGGGATAGTGTGTAATGAGGTGGACTGGATAGAGCAAGTTCAAGATAGGGATAGGGTGTAATGAGGTGGACTGGATAGAGCTAGTTCAAGATAGGGATAGGGTGTAATGAGGTGGACTGGATAGAGCTAGTTCAAGATAGGGATAGGGTGTAATGAGGTGGACTGGAACTAGCTCAAGATAAGTATAGGTGGCATACTTTTGTAAGTGCATAAATGAACTTTCAAGTTCCTATTGCCATAAAAGTAAGTAATTGAATCTACTAAATATGATTTAAAGCTGTGTGAAAATAATATTTTAAATTTTTAATGTATAAAATCATATTTTAACTTATTTTTTACTATAGATTTTTTTTTCATTGCATCCAAGTACTCGTACGGGTTCAACAGACATTAATTATGTTAATGGAATTGGAATGAGGAAGGTAAATTTTAGAAGAAATGTACCTGCATTTGTGTGGAAGGAGAGAGGGAAACTATTTAGGACATTCTGCCCTCAGTAAACCTAACCAAGGCTTGAGCCCATCAACGGCAATCCAATTCAGCAAGAGAGTGATGCGTTGAACCCTTTGGCCCCCAATGCAAGTTTTTTCTTATTGAAATGATGTAAAGAATATATTTATAAAAGTGCACAAACAATTGATAAAACTATCGCAATGTATGAAACCGATCACAGCTGATACAGGTAAACCTTACTAAGACTATTGTCCTGAAACTTCTTGTGTACGAGGAACTTGAGGGCCCCTTCACTCCTGCGGTAGTTGAGGTTAGGACATGTTTCCGGAGGGAGCTTGTGGATCTTGACAAGTCGTGCCACCAGCTTGCTCAGAGGCTTACTGTACAGCTTGTCCCGTTTCACCTCAGGGATCTGAAGACGACTGAAAAAGAAAAATCAATAGTGCCAACCAAAATATTAAGGTAAATATTGGTATGAAGTGAAAAGAGTGTTACTAGAGATAATAGTCAATGTTTAATCTTACCTGTTTATTCATATAACTTAAAGGACTAAAATCTAAGGATGGGAAATATGAATCCTTAATGAGATTTGGGATACAAGGATTCAAGAAAATTTAGATTCGAGAGTCAAATCCTTAAAAAAAATCTATTTTTTAAGTGAAATTTGTTTTAGAGCTTTAATACTGCTCATTGGTGTTTTAGAACAAAATATAATAATACTTAGCACTGCGTCTTACTACCCATTTGGGTTATATGCTTAATTATTAATTACACTAATGGGTAAGGAATTGTCAAGGTTGAATATAGCGGAAACCAGCCTACATTTGTGTGGATGGAGAGTGGAGAACCATTTAGGAAAAACCACCCCTAGCTCAACATAAAGCCAATGTGTTAGCTAACAATGCCACTGAGGCTGGTCAATTATAATAAAGGATGAACTTAACAACCAAGCCTCATACCAGTAATTTAACACTTAACTGAATGTATGAATGTTATGATGAATTGATTATAAGAAAGAATGTTGACATTTAGTTACTTTTTGTATTATAGTATTTGTATATTATTTGTAATATATATTTTCCTAAATTATGATTATAATTTTTTCCATGATTTGGATTCAGGATATGAAGGTTAATATAAATGGATATTCAGATTTGTAAAATAGTGGATTCAACCCAACTCTACTAAAATCACTTTAAAAGGTTTTACTGCACAATTTTTTTCTTTCCAAGCTGATAAATCAAGTTATTGCCAACATGCAATTCATTTACTTCATATTTTTCCACATGAATATTAATTAGCAACATAATATAAATTGTGTATTTAAGCTCTTAATATTTTGATTGGTGAAGCTTCATAATTGACTAAGCAGAAATTTTTTTGCCAAGCAAAGTCAAAGATGATATATATTTTTTAAGTCAAGTCAACGTTCCAAAGCTTAGCAGACCCCTAATATTTTAATATAAATAGCAATGTATGCCATTAAATATTCAAAATAACACTTTAACTCATTACCTGAATTTTAATCACTGCCTGGAAGTTGTTTTTTAAATATATTTTATCAGATTATTAGAAACTAGAAGAATTAATTGATTGTGATTTTAAGAAATTCAGTCTGGCAACCAGATCGTGAAGTCTTCCCCAAACGGTGTGTTATGGCAGCACATTAGCTGTGCTGTGCAGTCACACCTCAATGTGCCATACATCGCTGTTCAATAAGAAAACGAATGAAGTAGGTATTAGCTGCAAGGTGCATCGTCCAGATTTGTTACTTATTCATACTTACCAATATTTTAAATATATCTCAAGATATCAAAAGCTTTTTGCACGATGTTAAGAGTTTACCCAAATTACTAATTTGAATGAATTGAAAAATGACACAGTTGATTAAAAGAAAAGCTTGTTAAGTATAGTGTGAACATAAAATTTTGTGGAACACTGAGTTAGGGTACCTACCTGATGATTCTGTCAGTCTCTTCCCTAACCCCGTGTCTCCTACCCAAGAGGTGGTCCAGAAAGGTCACCACCTCATGCTGGAGTCTTGGGCTCGTGAACAAGAACTCCTCTGCCACTAGGAGCTTGTCCTGGAAGATAAGGGGGACCAGGAAATCCTCGGTCGAGAAATACTCTTCCAACATCAGTAGAGTTGCACTCTGGCATGCCTATTTCAAAACAAAACACCACAGGAGAGTGATTAAACACCAACTCATAGCTATAAGACAAAATGGACATGTTTAACTGAGCAAGATCACTTGAATACAAATCTTCTGTTGAGTATATTTACAATTTTTCAATACAAAAAAAAGTTCACAATGAAAAATTACCAAATTCAGTGTATTTCCGTTTCATTCAAGAACCAAAGTAATTATATTAATGTTGCTACATGGCAATAGCACTATGAAGACAGAAGAAAGGAAGAAGATGTCACCTTTGAGCATTGGATTCTTCCCACAATTTTCCTCTTTCCCTAGGTGGGCTTTCTCCATCAAATGTATTCTTAGTAGTTTATTTTTCCTTTTTCTTTATTTTTATCAATTTCCTTTATTATACAATTATCTAGCCATTGGGCCACCTAGATTTGAGAGCAATGAGATCTCTCTAACATGAATTATTTTTAAATAAACATTGACTGTTAAAAATATGTGTTTATATATTTTTTTAAACTATCTCCTTATCGCAATTTCACTCAAATATTGTCCTTAGGTAACTGACACCCAAACAATCAAGGACCTCACCTCCTTGTACATTTTGTTGTCAATGAGATCTCGGATGGCCGGCAAGAACAACTCCTTGACCCGCAACATATCGTACGTGTTGAACACAACCTTGACCAGGTTGGGGTTCCTCTGGCGAATGATTGTGTTGAAAGCTTTCAGCTGCACTTCTGGGGTTAGTTGAGAGAGTAGGAAGCTCTCCTTGCCCACACACCATCTTTCAAATTCTTCAATCACTGGAAAAAAGTATAATTGGATCAAAAACACTATTTTATGAATATGAATCTTCAATTTATCTGTGAATCTCAACTCTAAGATTTGAATCAAAAATCTTAGAAAAAATTATAAACTTAAGTGGAAATACTAAATAGTAACTTATAGAGGTGGGTTGAATCCTATATCTCTTGAATCTGAATCTTAGATTTTATTTCAAAACTCAAATTCCAATTTCTAACGAATCCACGAATCTTTAAGAATGTACCAATTTAGTTAAAGGGAAAATATATAATATTCAATTTAAAAAAAAGTGTTTAAGGCTTGATGCCACTGACTGTATAAGATATTTTGGTTTACTATATTTTCAACTTTAGAATGTTTTCTAAAATGATATTTTAGTTTGTTATGTTTATTAAAGAGTGGTAGAGAGCTCTCATATTGATGAAATGTTATTTTTTGTACTTTTGTTATTCTTCCAACCTCACGAGTCTATATAATTCCTTTTACAAATTGATTAAACGGTTATTTGAAATCAAGGTCTTCATAATTGTAATAAATAATCTTTTTTTTTTTTTTTTTTTTT
>CABFVX010003329.1:77954-88588 GCA_902151425.1 Timema shepardi
TTTTTTGAGATTTTTACAAATCTTGAATCTCTCTAATACCATAGGAATCAAGGGATTTGAGGAATAGAGGATTCATGAGTCACCATCACTATTTATATTTTTTTACCACGTATTAAGTATCTGTTCGGGTTATACGCATACATTATTCACGCCAATTGAATAGGGATGAAGGAGATAAAATTTGTGAGGAAATATTCCTGAATTTGAGTATAGAGGGAGAATGGAAAATCATTTAGAATATTTAGAATCATGATCTCACCATCAAGAGCAATCCAGTTCAACATGACGGTGACATGTTGAGACTAGGCTATCTTCGATGAGGGTTAAATGTTATATATGCAAAGTGTGGGAAGAATGTTAAATAATATAGTGTATATGATAGGGATGGAAGCCAAACTGAAAGGAGAGTTAGGTCAGGCCTTAATAAACTTATCTCTTCCTTTTTTTCATATTCGCTTAACCCTTCCAATTTCTATCCTTTCCACTGTCACACGTTAGTTAAATTTTCATAAATATTCCATATCATCAAGTTATCTTTATATTCACCCCTCCATTCGGTACTATCATTCTGAAAACCTGTTATATGGCAGCACTGCAAGTTTCGGTTACTTTTAAACTTTTTCAAATATGTAGATGCAAAATATTTTCTTTATATCTTATACAGGCTCCACCTCTTAATTACTTTGGCTATGGCTAGACGAGCTGTAAAATACTGCAAAAATCCGCAGTAAAATGCACCCAATTGATTCAAATGGAGCCGGCTACACAAAGCTGCTTAGTTGAAAAGTTGAACTCCTTTCAAGGTCATGTTGCAGACGAATAGGCTTGGGCCCACAATTCTGGTGACAGTTTACAGCGACAGAGTGACCACAAGTGCAGTATTGTGTAGCGGAATCATATTCCTGCCTCGTGTGTTATTTTTATTTTATTTACCATTTTGTTCCTAAATGAATATTGATTCAGTGTCTAGAAAGCACTTCATTATTAAGGTACAGAAATATTCATGTCTATATGACGTAAAGTGTGGAGAGCACAAAAACCGCTACTGTATTTGAAGTTGTTGGTCTAGCCTAATGGGAGCTTTAGCAGGAGATGCTTAGGATGGATTTAGTTTCGAAGGAAAAAATTAATTTGGTACAAATTAAGTGACATTCGAAAATACTTAAGGAATTTTATAGGGTAGCTACAGTTTCAGTTATTCATTAAGTAAAACAAACTACCCATGTGTTGCTTGGTTACTAATGATGAGATGAATCCACCGCTTTCTTTCTCTTTTTAAACGGTGCCGACAAAGTACAAGTAACACGCAAAACTCAATCTAGCATTAGAATTTATCACCTTTATTTCATTTTAACAGCTGCACACAAAAAAGCCATTTGTTGCTAGTGTAGTGTGAAGAAGCAGCACAACAGCCGTCCGTCGTCTGGTCACCCACACAATTTGTAGAAGCTTTATTTTACTGCCGTCTCACCGTGGCCTTAATGTTGTCCTTCCTATCTGCTGGCCTTCTCAGCACTGTTTTTTATATTAGTTTAATTGGTCATGTGACTGAGATAAATAACAGCCATGCTAGGTGCGCGAGTGAGGCGCCATTAAAGAGATTTTAGTAGAGCAAAGTAACATGGGTGATCGGCCCAACTGGATAAGGAACTGCGGACCATAAGTTAGCATGTTCACAAGAAAATGTTTTTCTTTTTTTTTCTTCTTTATCATTGAGTCTTGCTAACCAATCATTCATATATGATAATTACTCTAATATGGTGGGGATGAGGAAAGAAGCATTTTAGAGATAGGCTACCTAAATTTTTGTGGAAGGAAAGTGGGAATCCATTTAGGACTAACCATTCTCAGTAGACCCAAACGAGACTCAAACGCCAATCTCCCCGTCATCAGCAGGCCAGTTCAACATGAAAGTGATGGCTTAGACCATTCAGCCACTGAAGCTGATTACTTCATAAATATTGGTGATATTTCATTTCAATCTGACAAATCAAGTTTTTTTTTGCACCGCGTCTTACTATTTGTTCTGATTATATAATGATATAACTCTATAAGGAAAACCTCTCTTCGCTATATGAGGCAATTGCATTATATTTGGAAGAAGGTATAGGAAAGGTGGATAGAAACATATAAAAGGGGGGGACAAACACAATATGGCCTTTACAATTAATTATTTATTATTCTTTACCATTTTCCTTTTTTCTCCTCTTTTTTTTTTTGTTTTCTCTTTTAGAAAGTTGCGTTGCACGTTTCACACTCCTCCCTGATGTGTTCCGATAGAATGAAACCTAGGTCGGGGGATTGGGCGGTGAGGATCAATTTTCTTTAAGAGACATTCATTATCTCTTTGTCCATTGGCACCAGTGTAAAGTGTGAACTGTGTTCTTCTTTTCATTGTAAAGGCCATATTGTGTTTGCCCCCCCCCTTTTATATGTTTCTATCCACCTTTCCTGTACCTTCTTCCAAATATAATGTATTTGTTCTGATTATATGTCATGAATAAATTTATTAACACAACATGAAATTCCATTACTTCAGGTGTTTTCATATGAATCTTAATTTATAATGTATAGTATATAAAGGTAACTGCTCAAAATGGCCATCATTGACCAGAAATTGAGTATATTAGTTGAATATATATTTTTATTGTACTATATTTGGAAGATGGTTTAGGAAAGGTGGATAGAAACAAATAGATTTTTATTGGTTAAGCTCCCTAGTTTTTTTTTGTCACTGCGTCTTACTACCTGTACAGGTTATACACAATTTTTTAGGAAGAGTACTCACATTTATGCAGGGGGTGAGCGAAAAACCAATTATGAAAAACCACTCTCAGTAAACATGACTAGAATTCAAACCTCGATCTCTCCTTCTTCATCAGTGCAGTCTATTGTGAGACTCACACCTTAAACGGGTTTTTATAATTGTCTAAGCAGATATTTGTTTCAGAGTGAAGTCAAAGTTTTGAAGCTTTGCACACCCCACTCAAAATGTAGCCATTGTATCAGAGGAAACATTGGCCCTACAACAAGATCACTCAATACAACCAATGACTGTCATTGCTTCGTCACTAAGAACAATGACCAAGATATATCAAGCTTTGTCACTAAGCACAGTAACCAAGCTATAACAAACATACAAATACACCATCACATTTTAGCCATGCACTACAGTGGCACAGTAGACCTTTCTCAATAACTATAAAAAAAAGTCTTAGCTTCAGAGTTGTGAACTTTTACATCTATATATAACCATAATCATCATAAAGAGTTTAAAGTCTGTGGCTGGGTCAGTTCAGTAAAATATCTATATCTTCCTCTTTCCTTTCGCCACTCTTCCTCCTTTATTCTCGTCCATTTTTCTCCTCTCACTCGCACACTTGCTGTTATCTGCTCCTCCCCTCTCTTTCTTGGTCTCCTTTGCAGTCTTTTTTCTCCAATCTTCATCCCTTATCATCCTCCTCCTTTTACTTTCTCATTACTTTTCCATACCATCTCACCTTTGCATCCTCTATTATCTCGTACCCCCTGTAGACCAAATCTTGCCCGAACATATATTCTTTTCTAATCCTGTTTCTCCTCATGACAACTAACATGTTCCTCACAAACTTCATTCCTATGGCCTCCACCTTCATAGTCTCTTTTACATTCATTATCCATGTTTCTGCTGCATATGTGACAATGGCCACAAAGTATGCCCTATACAGCACTTCCTCACACTTCAAGGGCACTTCTCTTCTCTATAGTAGGTCTCATACACATCTATAGAACAACTCCCCCTGCTGCCCTTTTCTCATTTCTGTTATGATGCCAACCTTTACCCCGATCACACCTCCAAAATACTTTATTATCTTAGCAACTTTCAAATCTTCTACCTCCATTAATACATAACCAAATATGTACACAATCATGGTTCACACCTGTATGTGAGAGAGAATTGCTTTTCCCTTGATGAAAGTCATCGCAGTGGATCATAATATTGAGCATTGCCTCGTGGGGGTTTAGCACCGACGCCAAATATTCGTGAATCATCTGATTCACCGCATCACTTCTTTTCCCTGCAAGTAAACAAAACAATATTTAAAATCATTGTCAAGAGGTCATCCATAAAACTCACATCACAATTGAGCTCATACATAATTCATAATCTAAAATTACTATGGATATCATTTAAAAAAAAAAGCCTGTACAAAAAAAAAGTTAATTTAAAACTAATAGTCCCTGAGTTATCAAATGCTCTTCTAATGATATATATTCAAACCTTTAAATAAAAAATAAAAAAGTAACCAATAAAGTATATGTTATGTAACAATGTGATATAGGAAACTTCGCCCCGTGTAACAATGTGTAGACATTAGAGCTCTCCCCTACCGTCCTATCAACAGTGATGCGTGGTTTATAGATAACCGGTAATGGATTGGGCTTCTGTTGTGTCATTGGGTGACCAAGTATAGGGTCCAATGATCCAGCCTGTCAGTTTTTGACAGTTCTAATAAATTAAAAGGAGTGTAGCACTAATTATAAATTAGCCTACCTACTTTAGTCAGGTGTTACCGATATGGTGAGGCAGTCTTTTAATCAAACTAAAGCCTTTAAAGCGTTTATAGAGATGGGACGCTTAAATCCATGATTGCCCAAATCCTCTGATATTTTAGAGATTCGAGATTCGCGAAACTCAAAAATTTATCTCGAACACAATTATAAAGACCTAGACTTGATATAACAATTTTAATCAAATGGTTAAAAGACGTATACATACTTGTGTGGTTTATAGAATAAAAAAATCACAAAAAAGAACAAAATTGTACTGTATAGATTTACTAAAAAAAAGTTCTCTTTTTTGTTTATGTAATAGACATGACAAACAAAATATAATTTGCCGATTGCACCAAGCCTTAAACAACTCTTTTTTTTGGTTGAATTTTAAAAATTAGAGATTTAAAGGAAAATTTAAGATTTGGATTTGAGAAATATAGGATTCGACCCACCTCTAATCATTTATAATATATCTGGCAACATTGCGAAGACTTTATCAGCTCCAGATCAAGTGATTATGAAGTGTGAGAGTGTGAGAGCACGCCTTCACATTTACTTACACCTAGCCCATAGACGTTTCAAGTTATTGAGCCAGAAAAAGGTGGCTTCGTCGAGTGGCTCTCGTGGAGGTAATGTCCGAGGTTTAGGGGCCAAACCGGAGTAGTATCCAGGCGACTGGCCTTTGTCATGGCTTGAAAGGCTGGTCCCATAACTGTATCCGCCGGGCTCTTGAACTTGACGAGCCATCGTTAAAAAGTTTAGATACTGAAAAAAAAAGTTTTAGCGAGTATTAGAATTAATTAGAATAATCAATTAAATATCTGATAGAAATTATAATTGGCAACACTAATCTCAATGTAATGACAATGTTTCGGTGGGCAACTGTATGTATCTAGCTAAACATATTTTAATTATTTTTAGCACCGCATCTTGCTACCTGTTTGAGTTATATGCACATGTGCTAATTACACTAATGTGTTAATGCTGAGGAAGGTTGATTTTAGAGAAAGCATACTTCCATTTCTGTGGAGGTATTGAAAAACCATTTAGGATAGGAAAAATCACCCTCATAACATCGGGCCGGTATTCAAACCTCAATATTTCCCTCAGTGACAGTTGCCTTTTACAATTTTCGGAAGCTCACAGAACTTGTTTGGATGTAAAAAAAATATGTAAAGTGAAATAATGGTAGCTCAAAGAAAATAAATAAAAAATAACTCCATTCATCCTCATTTTAATTACTCTAGGTAGGTCATGAAAGTTTGTTTTCCTAAAAGATTTGCGAAGCAATTCCTTACCGATCTACAACAGAAGTAGGTTTTAAACAGTTTTTATTTTGTATTATTTATCATCATCTCTCACTATCTGTTCAGGTTATATGCATACATGATAATTACTCAAATGAGGTAGGGATGAGAAAGGAACCATTTTAGTGGTAATCTACCTGCATTTGTGTGAAGGAGTGTAGGAAATAAATTTAGGGAAATAAAAAAACCGTCAGTATGTCTAACAGGGATTCAAACCCCGATCTTCTAATCTTGAGTATACCAGTCTATTAAATGGATGATGCATTAATTAAAAATAATTCGGCCACTGAAGCTCGTCTTGAACAGTTGATAAATAAATTCTCACAGGGGTAAGAGTTTTTGAATAAATTAAATTATTTAAGAAAGCTACCCTAGAGAAATATCAACTATTAGATTATAGATTGTAAGACTTTTAAGAGATATCTATGAGAAACAAGTTTAAGGTCTTCATTTCTGAAGGACAGAGGTTTATAAAGAAAGTAGAAGCAATATATGGGCAGGTACTTTACTGTACTTTACTCTCTATTTTCTCTTTATTATAAAATGATTAATATAATCGGCTGTGACTAACAAATTCACAAAGTAAAATCCGCCTAATGTTCCCAATTCTGACACTTTTGTCAGTGATAGTGCTTACGGAGATAAAGGAGACTCCAAAAGGCATTTGGGTATTATACCCGAGAGCTTCACTAAGTGAATATTTGTAATTATATTTGTAGGCAGCCATAGTCATAAACATGAATATATATAAATTGAGTTTATATTGTTTACCATCCCGGTCATATCCATTAAAGAAGTTTCAGAAAAAATACCGTAAGTTACCGGTACCGAGTATGTATTTATAATTCGTAAGCAAGTAAATTCATGAATATATTTAATCTAATCAATTGTAGGCTTATCTACATCTAAACTTGATAGGCCAATACTTTAATCTTATCTTTTTTATCTTAAAAAATGGTATGTTACCATATGCTAAGTTTGATTTTAAAGTAAATAGGGTAGTATGTAAAGTGCTGTGTCAAACCTAATTTAGATTATTTATGCTGACAATGATGATGATGATGATTATGATTATGATGATTATGATGATGATGATGATGATGATGATGATGATGATGATGATGATGATGATGATGATGATGAACCTTTCGTTGATCCGGCATAGTTGGGCATCTATAAGTGATCAATGTGAATAGGTATTGGAAATTATCATTATAAAATATATATAAATATTATATTTAGAATAATAATAATATTTAGCACTGCATTTTACTACCCATTCGGGTTATAAGCTTTAAATACTAAGTACGCTAATGAATTAGGAATTGGGAAGGTTGTATCAGAGGAAGCGAACCCACATTTGCGTGGAGAGAGTGGAAAACCATTTAGGAAAAACCACCCCCAGTTCACCCGACATAGATTCGAACCTTGATCTACCCATCCTCAGCAGTCGAGCTTCAACACGACAAGCGCGTTAGCCAACTACGCCACCGAGGCGGGTATTATATTTAGAACATGAGACTTAAGACATGATATAAAGACTGTGTCACATTATCTTAAAAGGAGGTTGTGAGTAAAAGGGTGTGTGGGGAGGAGCAGGTTAGTTTATAAGCTATTGTTTTAAAAATATCACAAAACTAAATTTTGGATTTTCTATAAATGATTCCACCCATCTGGCACTACTACCCTTCACCCTTTATATCTAAATAAATATTAATAATGCTTATAAGACCTTTGGGGTAGTGAACGTTCATGGTTCCTTTTGAGAAGGTGCTATTTAGATCTATTACATAAGACACAAAAATATGTCACTCATTAAAATATTTTGAGTCATTAATTAAAATGTATATGTTATCAAAATAAACATAACTTTGCATGGAAATTCTATATATAAGTTAAATATGTATTAATCCATACAAAATTGTACCTATTTCAATTGAATTTTAATAGACTGTGAAGGTTAGGCTAAGCTTGGTTGGTAAATTTTTTTGGAAGGTTAAGTTTAAATAGTTAGAAATCTTAAATTATAAAAGATTTTTATCTTACCCCATTATTCCATTTATCAAGTTACACAGATTGTATATCTTTTAGTGAATTAAATTTAATCAAACACTCACATACCAGGAATATAGTTTTATTTAACCCTCTTACAAAAACTCAATTGTGTGACTGATGAAAAGATTTTTAAAAAAGTTGATATAGCTTCAAAATTGCCCTTTAACACCCCTAATAACACTAAAACACCTATTGTATTTAATCATAATAATTATATAAAAATAATCTTTAGTGTTTATAAGAAAAGATAATCAATCAAACCTAACCAAACATGAAAAGTTTATTAATATTCTATTAAAATGTAATTTTGGATTGATTAATAAATTTAGAGTATAGTTAGTTCCATTCAAAGTTGTCATGTGCGTATTCTTATAGATAAGGGCCTACATTTTAATTAATTCATTATTTAACTAATCAATCAAAGTATTTTAGTGTATGACGCATTTTTGTATCTTATGGAATAAATTACACTGGAAGATAAGAATGTTTATTCAATTTTTTTTTGTAAAAAAACTTTTTCTTTAATGTAACCATTAATGTTTTCTACCCAAACTTTTTGATTACAAGGGCAAGCCCACCACTAAAATAAGTAAATAAAATTATTAAACCTATTAATACAATTGTTAGTAATTTGAAAATATTATATTTTATGTACGCTAAAGTTAGTATATAAAAGAATATTTATAATTGTTTTAATCTAAACATTGGGCTAAAGGAGATGTATTCAAATCAAAGTGGGTTGGTCTTAAAGTGGTAATAAAGAATAATTATTCTTGAATAAAAATTAATGTGTACAGTTGTAAGATTGATTTAGGTCATACTAAGAAAAGTCTTGTTCGCATATAAATAAATTAAAATCATGGACAAATATCTTACCGAATGATTATTTAATTAAATATAGGTCACAATATTTTACCTATAAATGTTCAAGTTTTCATTTAGTTTAAACTTAACATAAAGAATCCAATTATGATCCATTGTAAGGGAAGTAAATCTAATGAAATTAATTAATTATTACTTTAACAATGAACAAATTTCTACTTCACTAGAAAGGCCAGAACTAATATGTATTATGTAGTTATTTTTATGTAATAGATTATCTATGACGGCCATAACTTTTTCATGATTTGAATTACTTGTCTCTGCTAGAGAGGTTTCTCAACCAATAATTTTGACACGTCTCTATAATTGAGGAGGTTCAAAAAAATGTCAATAGGGAGTAACGTATTTTCAAAAAAGTTTAACAATAAGACTTTTTGTGGTTTTAAAATTGAAAATAATTCTATGTCAAAGATATTTTTATTTCTATTGGAGAGTAAACTATTTTAATTTCTATTCGGGAGTCAATAACTAAATAATGCTATAAAAATATTGGATGTATGAAATAATATACCTACTATCTATATTTTTCATGAGTTAATATATTAATTTAATTATTACTTAAAGTTAGAGATGGGCGATAAATCACTGACTGAATTTTTCACCGATACCATATGATAATCGGTACTCGCAGTGACTACCTCAAAAGTATCGGTGATTGAGATATCAGTGATCGGAAATACTTCATTCTCGCATCGGATGGCAACAGATACTCGAGCTACGGAGCTAGTATTGCTTCTTCTGGACACTCTAGTAAATAGTCGCTTCGTGACCCCTGTTATTCTTTTATATTTTATTTTCTACCAGCTGATTGAGAATCAACCTTATTGATAGGCATGTTTTACGTGTTATTTATATTTAAAACACTTGATCTCGTAGAGTTCATTTTTAAAAATGGTATCAGATTGATACGTAAAAAACACTTTAATGGTTTAAAGTTTAAACCATTAAAGTGTTTTTTACTAATTCAAATCTCCAAGTTTGTTTAAAGACATTAGATTTATGGCAAATTAGAAACTCTCCCCCTCCCAAACGGAGAATTTAAGGTGGGTGAAATATATGAGAGTGGATATGATAAATTTTGCCCTGTCTGAAACAAATGCATATTTTTTAAATCTAACTAACTATTTAACTTAGATGAGAGTCGGGTACACTATCCTTGTAATAAACTTTGCCAACAAGGGGAGTCAGGCACATAATACTTTCAACTAACCCTACCTCCATAGTGAGAGTAAAGCCTCGTTTATTATGTAACAAGTTGGATCCAACATGTTGGAAACCAAGACATGTGGAAAAGTAGGCTGTGTTTATTCTAGACAACTTGTTGGACCAACATCTTGGTTCCTCCACATTTTTTTAATCAGTCCACACATTTCTAACCATGAATAATGACGTATTACTTACAGTTTCTTCATTTATTGTGATGACAGGAAGTGTACTCTTGCAGAAGAATCAAAACTTAAGAAACGGTAGGGCATTCGAAGTTGTTTTTTTATAGACGTCGAATTGAAGGCATGTACATGGTAATAATGAGTTACCTACATTTGTAAAGTGGAGTTGATAGCTTTGTACACATGTAACATCACAAAGAATAGAATACTTTTGATATAAATCAATTAAGAATCTAGTAGCCGAAGCTATTATTATTTATTCTTTTTAATTAGGAATTCTCCATCTAGATATTATATTCTGAAAATTGAAAAATGACACCTGGACACGGGTCCCAGGCTCGATTCCCGTTACCAGGTGTAATTTTCCAATTTTAAAAATTTAAATCAATTAGTTTAACTGTATTAGCCTTGTTCCATTCCATGATCACAAAATTATGCAAGCCCCGACTTTAAAAGTTAAACTAAT
>CABFVX010003330.1:0-24746 GCA_902151425.1 Timema shepardi
TGTAAACAATGCGAGTAGCACGGTTTGCAAACAATGCGAGTAGCACGGTTTGTAAACAATGAGAGTAGCACGGTTTGTAAACAATGAGAGTAGCACGGTTTGTAAACAATGCGAGTAGCACGATTTGCAAACAATGCGAGTAGCACGGTTTGTAAACAATGAGAGTAGCACGGTTTGCAAACAATGAGAGTAGCACGGTTTGCAAACAATGCGAGTAGCACGGTTTGTAAACAATGCGAGTAGCTCTGTTTTCTTACGTTTGTGAGTTACAGGAAACAAACAGTTTGTGAACAAAGTTTGCAAGTGTACCCTACCTAGGTTTTAGGCTTCTAGTTTCTCTAGAGTCTACTTCACGATTACTCTTGCTTCTCTAGGTTATCGGGAAGAAGTAGATTGTAGAATGTTGTGGGGGGGGGGAGGGGGTCTTCCCAGCAGCCTTGGCAAATGACTTGAATCAGCAAAATTAAGGATATAAACACAATCATTTGCTACAAGTAGCTTAAGCACACCCACAAGAGCCATTGGGTTATTCTAACAAATTATATATATTTTTAATTTACAATACATACAAAACACCCTTTTAATGTTTGCTTTCTTGTATTATATTAAGAATATGAAAATTTTGATTTTGTGGTTTAGGAGTTAATTTTAGAAATAAATAGGGGAAACTAAGAAAATTTATGTAGTAATTATTATATATTGAATATGTCTAGATTTAGCGTTTGAATTATGTTTTAAAGTACTTAAAATAAGCTTTAATTCAACACTAAAATTAACAAAATTGGAAAATAAATTATGATGTTATGAGTATTGTAAGTAATTACAACATAAATTGGAGCAATTCTTTTAGTAACAAACATTTTTTTTTTTCAAAATGGTACCATGGGCCATTTATGCACAGAAAATTTTGAAAAAGATAAGATTAACACTTTTTAGGAGGGAATATGTAGAGAAAATCTGAAATGTAATAGCAGAATAATCTTCTCAAATTGGGTGATCTGAGGTGAAACGAGTTGACTTGCGGCTCCTGTAAGAGTGGCTGGGAGTCGATCCTCTGTGAGCGTCACGAAGCAAAGTGAGTCAACTGATGTGAATGTCCTGTGTGGATGAATACAAGACTGTCAAAGGAACGTGAACTACTTTCTGAAAGTGTTTATCTAAAACATTTCATTGATAATAAACAACCTCAAACAAATACTGTTTGTTTGTAAAGGAGGAATGTATGTTGAATGTCACCATTTTTATGAAGAAGTGAAATATTCGAATTTAACTTCACTTAGATTGATACAAAATCAATTAATCCCAACAAATTCCAGAATGACAAACAACACAACTTTGGTCTAGTTGTGTTAAAAATTGATATATTTGTTGGAAATATAATAAAGAACTAAACATTAAAAATATAAAAGATGATAATAAATGCCAGTCTTCTATTCGCCTCCATTGTGAGATTTATAAATCTGATTAGGTTTAAAATTCACATTTTTCAATGTAGAAATAATATATCATAATTTTGAAAAAAATAAAATCATTACTGCAACACTTTAATAGAACTGGGATCACTTTCTATAGCCAAGTAACCGGTTATGGTAGTTTATATTTTTAACATCACATAGCACACGTCTAGTTTTTACTTGGTAGATTCGGTGAATCGTGACATCTCAATCACAACTAGATGTAATCAATCCAAATACACACAGTAAGCACCGCTTGTGAATGGTAGAACAGAAGTTTTCAAGACAAACACTCGGAGCTTTTGCTCAGAGCAAGAGCTCCAAGTATTTCCGCACGTGGTTCTTGCAACAATATCAAACTATTAGAGTCGGTCAACTGATTGGAATTTGACTGTGTCTTTCTGTAGGACACTTCCATGCCTGCGACACATTTGACATTTTCTTTTCGCTTCGTTCTTGCCGATCGGATCACTCCCAGGACAGTGCCTGTCGCTAGAGAAACCTATTGTGTTATCATCTTATCTTGGACGGTCGGATGTTGGCAGATTGTCCTTAGGGTGGCTAGGGGTGGAGGGGGTGGTGTGATATGAGCTAGAGAAGGAAGGCAGGTTCATAGATAGTGAGAGCTCCTGAGAATGGAAGATGGGAGGGTGTTCGACAATGAAGAGAGCCCAGGAGGTTTTCAACCAAGCTCGTGCTTCCTTTGCTGGCTCAGTAGTGTTTTGTTATGCTATGGTTGTTCATGGTCACGTGCTAGGTCAGTTGGGTCATCACCGCCAGGGAGCACAGGTATCACATAGGACTATGCTATGAGAAATGAGAGTCGTACACATTTCTTACAAGGCTGGTTGATGTCTATTCAACATTTCTTACAAGGCTGGTCGATGTCTATTCAACATTTGTTACAAGGCTGGTTGATGTCATATTCAACATTTCTTACAAGGCTGGTTGATGTCTATTCAACGGTCGATGTCTATTCAACATTCTTCAAGTCTCTAACAGGAAAACCTTCTCTCGCTGATTGAGACTATGTTCGACATTGCTGATATTTCTCCATATAAGTCTAATTACATCTGAACATGGAAATACATACCCTGTTCTATGTTAACAATCCAAACCCATGACTTGTTTTAAATATATATGAAGCTTGTTTATAATATTATTATTAGCACCGTGTCTTACTACCCGTTCGGGTTATACGCACCTACGCTAATGTGTAATGGTAGGGTGATTGTGAGATGAAATGGAGGACCTACAGTTTAACGTGGAATCCGAACCACGGTGGAGGCCTGGCATTCCCCACATTCACAAGATGTGTTGTCAGAGGTGAAGGAAGGGTTTGGTAACCAGATAAATCTGTGCCGGGACCGAGGATTGAACCCCGGCCGCCAGCACAGAAGTCTGACATCTTACCCCTAGACTGCCAGGTTCCGAACAGGTCTGGCCGATGGCTGGAATCTGTTCATCAGCATGATTACAAATTTCTAGATATTTACATTATTTGATAGTATAATAATATTATAATTTTCAGTGTCATGTTGTGGAGCATTGCCAAGATAAGCAAAGTTTGTAAATATTGTACCTGAGAAATGTTCTGTCACTTTTTCCTCCAGATTAATATCAAACACTTCATTAATTACTTCTGCTCGACTTCACTCTCTTGGGGAAACACCTACATACAAAATGTAACTAGTAAAAGTGAGTCTTTGGGATCCCTAACTACTTTACACCGATTCTTTGACCCTTTTATTACACTCTCCACGACCAATCATATAGTTTCATTTAAACTTGAAATACCTTCACTATATAAAGATTGTAAAAATATTGAAATTGTAAATACATCATTAGTATTTTAACTCTTCTATTTGTTTCTGTTTTGTCCAAAATTGAAAATAATTTAAACTACATTGTCAAACACTAATCACTTACAATGATTGGTTAAGAGCAAGGTACATGAAATATATTGTTGAAAATAGTGTTTGTTAATACTAATATGTACATTCCACAAACAGTGACGGAGGAACCTTTGTGTCTAGGAGATAGGCGGCCATTAGCAGAAACATTTAGGAATCGTCGAGATTCTAGAGCCCTTCTCCAGAATTGTTTTAACAGTTCGACACCCTGAAAAGTTGTTACAAGTGCTTGATAATGTTTGACCTAATTAAATGCCCCTAGAAGCTATTTGGAGTCATCGTCGCCAACCAGTGACAACAAACCGTCAACCACACCAAATAGCTCTTACAAAACTTTGAAGCCGTAATATCAGGGTGGGGACCCCCAAAGCAATAACCAACGAATCAAGCCTATACATACCAACCTTGCCAGCCTCTGACTGGGAAATACTTACTTATGTGAAAGTAAAAATTTGTTTTACTTACTTATAAATTACTTTTCTTTTGTTATAGAAATATTTGAATTTTCAAATATTATTTTAATTGTGGGTAGACCTACTCTAATCCTGACCTAACAGGTCATACTTGACACTGCATTTTGGTTTATTTGTTAAAATACATGTGTGTAAAAAACTATATTATAGTTATCTTCTTTGTGATGGTTGGTAAGAGGTGTTGCACCACGGGATGGTCACACACGAGATGGTGCTAACAGTTCAAAGCTAATTGCCTCAACAGAACAGTTCATGTTCAAGACACGATCCCAACCGATCCTAACATGATCCCATTACAACTAACACGTCACGCCAGTCTGCGAGCTGGGCCGTCACCCGTCCCTGGGGTCAGTCGTAATACATCACAAAACTAAATACAAAATGGTGGGGGGAGGGAGGGATTATGTCTTTTATACATTTTTATTTAATATAAATATATAATTATATCAACTTAATGGCAAAATATTGTTAGATTTTTCCTCACTATATAATTATAGAAAAATAAAATGTATTATTTTATTGGCTTCACAGGGATTAGGCCAAATCAAGGCTATTTTAGGAGATGTATTTTGGAACACCAAATGGGTACCTTATTGAAGACTATCCACAGGCCTACAGAGTTTCTGGTTTGATCATGAGAGTGTTATTTCCTGCGTAGATGAGCGAGAGATGTGTTAGGGACTGTAAATGTAATCGAGGTTCTTAAGTGCAGACAGTTTGAATCTGAAGGTCCCAGTAGCCCAGGCCTACCAACTAAATGTACCAATAAATTAAAAATTAGGGGTAGGTGTTTAGAAACCAAAATGTATTATCGATAGGTACTCAAAGTTTGAATCATAGAGAATATAGCATAGTACCGGTAACGAATCCAGAGAGACGAAGTGAAACAAACATAAAATCTATTAGTAACAAAAAATCAATTAATATTATTATTATTATTATTATTACCGCGTCTTACTACCCGTTCGGTTTATACGCACTTACACTAATGTGTAATGGTAGGGTGATTGTGAGATGAAATGGAGGACCTACAGTTTAACGTGGAATCCGAACCACGGTGGAGGCCTGGCATTCCCCACATTCACAAGATGTCTTGTCAGAGGTGAAGGAAAGGTTTGGTAATCAGATAAATCTGTGCCGGGACCGAGGATTGAACCCCGGCCGCCAGCACAGAAGTTTGACACCTTACCCCTAGACCGCCAGGTCACCGAAAAAAAGCAATTGAAACAATCCAAAATCTGATTCTAGAAGTATATATATATATTTTTTGATCATGGAAGTAGAATAGAAAGAATAGTAGGTAGAGAATCTTTATTATTCCTTCTGAGAGGTTTTTTTTACAAAAATAAACTTACTTTGCAGGTTTTTTTAGTCCATAAGACATAAAATATACCACCCATTAAAATATTTTGATTGATTGATTAAATAATTAATTAATTAAAATGTTTGTATGTAAGAATGCACACATAGCATTGCATGGAAATAACTAAATTCTCTAAATGTATCCATCAAAAAGTGTATTTTGATTGAAGTTTAATATAACTACTGTGAAAGTAATTCCCTGTATAAAACAAGATGGTGAAATTAACAGATGCTTTATTCAACCTTGTTACAAAAACCCAAGTAACCGCCAGAACACAAAAATAATGGTTCAACACAATCGCACAAACTTTCTAATGTTGTGTATAGTATGGACCTTAGAAGTAAATTTTCAAGAATAGATATTTAATAAACTACCCTTAAATAAGTTGTACTCAAGAAAACAAACCTGACCATCTTGCTTATCACAATAATCAACTCTTTGTACAAAGATTTTAAACCAAATTATTCAATTATATCTAGCAAAATTCAAATTTTCAAAAATAAATATGGCCTATTTGTAAATTACCCTAAAATTATTTGTTATTTGTACAAATAAAAACGTATTCTTATTTATAATGAAAAACAAATCTCATATTCCCCATTTTGAATTCAATCTTTGAGATCAATTTCCAAAACATTCAAATTTTATATAATGTGTTTAGGCCCTAGTAACTAACCTACACCAATAAACTTATTTATTATAAACAAATCTATTATTAATAATACATCAAATGTCTCCTTAAACCAATTATGAGCCAAATCTATTATTAATAATACATCAAATATCTCCTTAAACCAATTATGAGCCAAATCTATTATTAATAATACATCAAATATCTCCTTAAACCAATTATGAGCCAAATCTATTATTAATAATACATCAAATGTCTCCTTAAACCAATTATGAGCCAAATCTATTATTAATAATACATCAAATGTCTCCTTAAACCAATTATGAGCCAAGTCGTTAAAGCTATATTTTAAATATTCAAATTTTAAAAAGCAGTCATGAGTAAACTACACATAAGTTAATCAAATTTTTCCCACAACGCAAGTATGTTATATAGCTCTATTTGTCATTTCCATATCAAACACTCCCCAGATACCCGTTATAAGCAAAATTAATTTAACCATTTTCAAAATAGTTCAAATTTTCGAGAATCACTCCTCAGTAAATGATCCTTTACCAAATTTTTACTCAAAACCAAGTAGACTATAAAGGGCTAAGTGTCGTGTCAAACACCCCCAAGATACCCATTTAGAAAAATTGTTAGAGACATTTGTAAAATAGCTCCAATTATAGAGTGGTATTTTTTACGTCAAATCATAAGATGAGAATTTTAAACAAAATCATCAGAGCTATTTTCAAAACATTTGGAGTTAAAGAAATTTACTCCCCAGTAAACTACCCTTAATTATTGAAGGACTAGGGTAAAAAAACTGTTTTGTGGTGTAGGTATCTTTATAAAATCAAGTATGAATAAAATCCATCAGAGCATTTTGGATTTGTGACCAGTGACAAGCTGACCTTGGGAGACAGACAAAATTGTAAAATCCACTCTTTTGGATTTGTGTTCACACAAAATGTAAAAATTTCTCATAAGTCTAATCTCAAGATCGATTTTTTAAACGATCATAATACTCTCTTGATACGATAATGTAAAATAAATGGTGCGGCACAACGTAAATACTTTCTCTCACTTTTATCTTAAAATAGACATTTACTAAAAGCTCGTAAGATTTGTAAAATGAAATACTAGGTCTGGGCCTTCAGATACATTGTTGTAGAATCGCTACACCAAAGATCAATGAAGTAATACTCATTGTTACGTACTCTTGGCATGAGGAACTAGGAACACAAAAAGTGAGAAAGATAAATATTTATGGCCACCAAAGAGTGTAACAATCAAATTCATTTTCAAAGATCTGAGTTAAAAAGTATATTTAGGCCTACTTGCTTACAGGTGGGTCAGCTTAGAAATTATCGGTTTTATAAATATATATTTCAAATAAAATTATTATTATTATTAGCACCGCGTCTTACTACCCGTTCGGGTTACACGCACTTACGCTATTGTGTAATGGTAGGGTGATTGTGAGATGAAATGAAGGACCTACAGTTTAACGTGGGATCCGAACCACGGTGGAGGCCTGGCATTCCCCACATTCACAAGATGTCTTGTCAGAGGTGAAGGAAGGGTTTGGTAATCAGATAAATCTGTGCCGGGACCGAGGATTGAACCCCGGCCGCCAGCACAGAAGTCCGACACCTTAACCCCTAGACCGCCAGGTCACCCAAATAAAAGATTTTTATCTTTATAGTACTAAAATTTTACAATGATCAGTTATTTCGTATCTTAAATAGTTGCGGAGAAGTGGTCAACATTGTAAAATTTACCTCGTGTAGAGTATCCTAAAAATGATTTTGATGAGAAAATGAGAGCTGCCTTCTTGCTGGTAATAATAAATAGTGTCTCTGTTAAACATTTTAAATCAAAATGGTTTTAGAGTGCATTTTGAATAAATCACTTTTTTTTCTCTTTGAGCCCTTCAGTAAACTAACCTTAAATTTAGGGTTAGACATATAATTCCAAAAACCTCTAAGGGGGACCTTATGAAAACCCCAGTTACCAAGTTGTAGCTCAACCGGTAAAAGTTTCAGCTCTAAACCAAGGTACAGACAGACAAAATCGAGAAAACTGCTTCTTTGGTTTTAGGCGATCATGAAATGTCAAAATTTATCAAAATCTCAAGTTCGAATTTTTTGACGACCACAATACTTTTATCTAGAAAGGTGTAGAGAGAAAGTAAAAAGGTTTGATATAGCTTTCCTACAGAATTGCAACTTAAAAAATCTTAATACACTGGAACACCTATTATATTTAATCATAATAATTAGATATTATTTTAAGTTTTAATAATAAAAAATAATCAAACAAGCTTAACCTAACCCTAAAAAATGTAGGGCCTAATCAAACAAGCTCGACACAGCCTTCAAACCCCATTAAAATTCAACGAAAATACAAATTTTGACAGATTAGTACATTTAGAGAATAATTATTTCCATGTTAAGTTTTCTGTGTATATAGACTATTCTGATTTACATTTTGTTTAATTTTTTTAGTCAACTAGATCCAAACAAAATATGTTAATGGGTTAGCCTAAATATTTTAAGTGTTTTTAAATGAAACGAAAATTTTCCCAAAAGGAACTATTAAACGTTTTCTACCCAGGAGACAGCCTAACAAACACACCTTTATCTACAAAATATTCTTTTCTTGATTTAAGATGAGATATATAAATTCGATAAGTTGTTCTTCAGTTTATCAGCAATCTTTCGCAAGATCACTATTTATTTTCTTTTGTTTATAGACGATTGTTTTTAAAGAATATATCCCACTATAGGACACAATTCAATCCAAACTCATAGATTAAAGATAATGGAGTTTTGGGTGCGTTTCCTACGCAATATTGATTCAATTTGATGATTATAATTAAAAATATAACTATCTACTGGAAGTAAACTACCACCTATAGCGGTAGTATCGCCTAGTGTTGCACAATATAACAAAACTCTCTACTACTATTACTATTTCAATTAGCTATCGCGTATCCTGCTTGGTACACCGCGGCTAAGAGGAAGGTATGGTCTATCGCTACCGCAAATTGGGTAATCGAAAGAGAATCACCACTCGGATAAGGGAAAGGAGTAGGGAAGGAGGTTGACTATCGCTACGGCTTTTAGTGTCGTTTCGGAATAGCACGCGTGCAATTTAAATTTGGAAGAGAAGTTTGAGCCTCGAAGCTACATTTTACTTGTTAGAGAGTAATTTCTGTAAACAATATAACGTCCTAATTCATGTATTCATGAAGATGGCGGAGTAATACGATTAATTGCTCTATGTTGCATCCCCTACTATAATAATTCAGCTGATATACGTTCTCAACTAAATTCTTATTGGCTCTCCATGTCTCTAATAATGAAATTGTGCACCACTATTTCATTTTTATTACATATCCCTGACATTTTTCTTTCCTACCTGTACTCGAACCCCGATATTTCTTTCCAATATTCATCTCCATTTGACTATCACTAAATTTACATCAGAAAATGGACTTAGCTGCAACCAAGTGGAAGATTAAGACACTACCTCATCTACTATTTCAGAGCCGCTAAATATGAATTAACGTAAGACTTGGTCTTCGTAATTTACCTTTGAGCTTTTTCCTTAATAACTTTTACTTTTATTGTCATTACCTTTTTTTGTTTTAACTTTCTACGATGTTTTTATCCAAATACTAGTTGTTTACTCTGTTTTCAAGAGTAGGGAAATTATTTTTTCTTTATAACTATCATATGTTTTGCAACCTCCAAGGTTTTCTTTGTTTTGGGTTACCGTGACAACGATTGTAAAGAAGAAAAAAAGAAGGAAAGATGAGATAGTTTTTTTTGTTGTAAAAATAAATTGAGGCCAATAAGTTAATTTTATGGGATAGATTTCAGTTATATCAAAAAGCAGTTACTGGAATTGAAGACTGGACCTGTGTTATTTCCACATAAAAACAAGAAGAATTCATGAGAAAGATGAGAAACTTGATTTTTCATTTAAATTTAAGAAGTGTTGCTGATGCGGTTTTTCGTTCTGCCGATTTAGTGAGTCCTGCGCTGAGACTTGATAGACCCATAAGTGATGGTTATAGGTTCCGTGAACTTTCGCTAGTAAGCGGTCCAATCTCAGTTATTCGTGTTAATGAAATTGATTGCTCCAAGACAATACCAATCAGACAATAAAGAGAAGGTGAGTGGCCTCTAACCATTTCCATTTCACTATACAGTCCATTTGTCCGTGTTAGTAGCACTGGTCCACCAGAGGATTTACGTTACATAAATTTGGTTCATCCAGGCTAAGGACACGTGTTTCAGTGTTTCTTGCTGTTTCTGTGTGTTCGGGTGGATAGAGAAACTTATTTGTTTTGTTTGGTTATTTCTTGTAACATTTGTTCCCGTCATATTTCGGCCATGCTAGGTCAGTTGGATTAGTGACGTCAACACCTCGATATATCTTTTGAGTTACCGATCAGTCGCTGCCATATCGATTGTGCATCATCTCTAATAGTGATCGAGTGTCATCATTTCGATATTGTTCGAGAGTCGGGATGTGATCGATGGCCATGTTTTGACTGTTTGTTTATGTTTGTAGCTAGTCTTGTTTGCTTACGTTTGTATTTTTAGTTCCAGTTTGCTACATTCAATTTATGATTATTTGCCATCATCATGTCTTATGCACAGCTCGAAGGTAGGTTTAAGGTGATAACTGGCCGGGTTAACAGAATTTACAAGATGTCAGATCAAATTAAAAATGACATAACTAAAGTAGAGCTATTTAAAGCACATTGTTCATACTTGGAACATTTAAAGAGAGATTTTGAAGAAACTCACGTTGAGCTAGGAGTCGCGACAAGAAAATCTAAGAGCGACTTTGATGTTGAAGCACATGACAAGCTGATTGAAGACTTTGCCATTAACTACTACCAGTATAAGAAGGTCTATGCACGGATTACTAAGCCTTCATCCACGTCGGGAAACGATAATGGACCTGCAGTAAATGCATTGTCGGCAAACTGTCTATGTTGGAACTGCCCACAATTAGTGGTATAAACACTGCCTGGACAACATTTAATGACATGTACGTCTCTCTCATTCATTCAAACAAAAGCTTAACTAAAGTGGAATAATTTCATAATCTATTTCAACGTTATCTGGTGAGCCGCTAAGTTTATTAAAATCGAAACCGGTGTCAAAGGAGAACTACCCGTTAGCCAGGCAACCCATATAGAACGTTACTAAGATGTGATTTCAATAGCTACTACACATTTATAGAAGATAATGTATTTCCCGGTTCTAACCTTAAGGGCGTTAGTGGACACATTCAAGGAGAACTTTGGTGCACTAAATGTGTTAAGGTTTCCACTTTGTGAGTGGAGTTTTATCTTATTAAACTTGACACTGAACAAGTTAGATAGAGAGACACAACTGATGTTTGAACTTGCGCACACGGCTACCAAATTACCAAGTTTTGATCAACTTTTGGAATTTCTTGAAAATCCATTCAAAGCACAGTCATCTGCAAATCCAAGGTCTAACACTGTATACTAGCACAAATACTAGACATATAACAACCAACAGGAGGATGGAAGGATCACTGAAGTCACCTGTCGGAGTGAGAAGATCATTTTATGCTAACTTAAATCAAGGTCAATGCACTGTGTGTCAAGCTAGCCACAATATTTAAAAGTGTCCAGTGCTCACGAGCAAGACACCGATACAACGCCGGGGCTGAATGAAGTCAAATAATTTGTGTTTTAATTGTTTAAGGGAGTCGCACTAAGTAAGGGATTGCTCCTCATGGTTCAAGTGTCCGCACTGCAATCAAAATCATCACAAATTTTTCATATAGGGTCAGGTAGTCAAGGTACCACTAACACTTGCGGTCAAGAATCGTCTAGTTCAAACCAACGTTTTACCAGCGCTCACATTGATCACACCCAGAGAGACAGTAGGTATATTCAAGGGGGATGCTACCCATCAGGCTTATTCGCCAGGCCATGTTGGCACTGTTACACGTGGTGAACACAATAACTAACTAACTACTAGTTCTTTGAGCCTTACTACAGTCTTGTTGGGAAACTCTATGTTGCATCCCCTACTATAATAATTCAGCTGATATACGTTCTCAACTAAATTCTTATTGGCTCTCCATGTCTCTAATAATGAAATTGTGCACCACTATTTCATTTTTATTACATATCCCTGACATTTTTCTTTCCTACCTGTACTCGAACCCCGATATTTCTTTCCAATATTCATCTCCATTTGACTATCACTAAATTTACATCAGAAAATGGACTTAGCTGCAACCAAGTGGAAGATTAAGACACTACCTCATCTACTATTTCAGAGCCGCTAAATATGAATTAACGTAAGACTTGGTCTTCGTAATTTACCTTTGAGCTTTTTCCTTAATAACTTTTACTTTTATTGTCATTACCTTTTTTTGTTTTAACTTTCTACGATGTTTTTATCCAAATACTAGTTGTTTACTCTGTTTTCAAGAGTAGGGAAATTATTTTTTCTTTATAACTATCATATGTTTTGCAACCTCCAAGGTTTTCTTTGTTTTGGGTTACCGTGACAACGATTGTAAAGAAGAAAAAAAGAAGGAAAGATGAGATAGTTTTTTTTGTTGTAAAAATAAATTGAGGCCAATAAGTTAATTTTATGGGATAGATTTCAGTTATATCAAAAAGCAGTTACTGGAATTGAAGACTGGACCTGTGTTATTTCCACATAAAAACAAGAAGAATTCATGAGAAAGATGAGAAACTTGATTTTTCATTTAAATTTAAGAAGTGTTGCTGATGCGGTTTTTCGTTCTGCCGATTTAGTGAGTCCTGCGCTGAGACTTGATAGACCCATAAGTGATGGTTATAGGTTCCGTGAACTTTCGCTAGTAAGCGGTCCAATCTCAGTTATTCGTGTTAATGAAATTGATTGCTCCAAGACAATACCAATCAGACAATAAAGAGAAGGTGAGTGGCCTCTAACCATTTCCATTTCACTATACAGTCCATTTGTCCGTGTTAGTAGCACTGGTCCACCAGAGGATTTACGTTACATAAATTTGGTTCATCCAGGCTAAGGACACGTGTTTCAGTGTTTCTTGCTGTTTCTGTGTGTTCGGGTGGATAGAGAAACTTATTTGTTTTGTTTGGTTATTTCTTGTAACATTTGTTCCCGTCATATTTCGGCCATGCTAGGTCAGTTGGATTAGTGACGTCAACACCTCGATATATCTTTTGAGTTACCGATCAGTCGCTGCCATATCGATTGTGCATCATCTCTAATAGTGATCGAGTGTCATCATTTCGATATTGTTCGAGAGTCGGGATGTGATCGATGGCCATGTTTTGACTGTTTGTTTATGTTTGTAGCTAGTCTTGTTTGCTTACGTTTGTATTTTTAGTTCCAGTTTGCTACATTCAATTTATGATTATTTGCCATCATCATGTCTTATGCACAGCTCGAAGGTAGGTTTAAGGTGATAACTGGCCGGGTTAACAGAATTTACAAGATGTCAGATCAAATTAAAAATGACATAACTAAAGTAGAGCTATTTAAAGCACATTGTTCATACTTGGAACATTTAAAGAGAGATTTTGAAGAAACTCACGTTGAGCTAGGAGTCGCGACAAGAAAATCTAAGAGCGACTTTGATGTTGAAGCACATGACAAGCTGATTGAAGACTTTGCCATTAACTACTACCAGTATAAGAAGGTCTATGCACGGATTACTAAGCCTTCATCCACGTCGGGAAACGATAATGGACCTGCAGTAAATGCATTGTCGGCAAACTGTCTATGTTGGAACTGCCCACAATTAGTGGTATAAACACTGCCTGGACAACATTTAATGACATGTACGTCTCTCTCATTCATTCAAACAAAAGCTTAACTAAAGTGGAATAATTTCATAATCTATTTCAACGTTATCTGGTGAGCCGCTAAGTTTATTAAAATCGAAACCGGTGTCAAAGGAGAACTACCCGTTAGCCAGGCAACCCATATAGAACGTTACTAAGATGTGATTTCAATAGCTACTACACATTTATAGAAGATAATGTATTTCCCGGTTCTAACCTTAAGGGCGTTAGTGGACACATTCAAGGAGAACTTTGGTGCACTAAATGTGTTAAGGTTTCCACTTTGTGAGTGGAGTTTTATCTTATTAAACTTGACACTGAACAAGTTAGATAGAGAGACACAACTGATGTTTGAACTTGCGCACACGGCTACCAAATTACCAAGTTTTGATCAACTTTTGGAATTTCTTGAAAATCCATTCAAAGCACAGTCATCTGCAAATCCAAGGTCTAACACTGTATACTAGCACAAATACTAGACATATAACAACCAACAGGAGGATGGAAGGATCACTGAAGTCACCTGTCGGAGTGAGAAGATCATTTTATGCTAACTTAAATCAAGGTCAATGCACTGTGTGTCAAGCTAGCCACAATATTTAAAAGTGTCCAGTGCTCACGAGCAAGACACCGATACAACGCCGGGGCTGAATGAAGTCAAATAATTTGTGTTTTAATTGTTTAAGGGAGTCGCACTAAGTAAGGGATTGCTCCTCATGGTTCAAGTGTCCGCACTGCAATCAAAATCATCACAAATTTTTCATATAGGGTCAGGTAGTCAAGGTACCACTAACACTTGCGGTCAAGAATCGTCTAGTTCAAACCAACGTTTTACCAGCGCTCACATTGATCACACCCAGAGAGACAGTAGGTATATTCAAGGGGGATGCTACCCATCAGGCTTATTCGCCAGGCCATGTTGGCACTGTTACACGTGGTGAACACAATAACTAACTAACTACTAGTTCTTTGAGCCTTACTACAGTCTTGTTGGGAAACACTGTAGTGCAAGTTAAGGATGGGGATGCTGCTTATCAGAAGGCCAGAGTGTTGATAGATTGTGCGTCACAATCATTATTTATTACTGAAGATTGTGCCTACCACGTCTCAATTTGAAAATTCCAGATTAGAAGGATTTCTCAGTCAACAGTGCAAACCAACTAGAGGGTTGTGATATGTTATGTGAAACGTCTTATGTTTATGGACCTCGGTTAGTCACCGAGTCCATCATTCTAAGTAAAATCACATCGGAAATGCCATCAACCATGCTTTCTAGAGATATGGTTCTGAAGTTTGCTCATCTTTAGTTGTCTGACCCTCATTTTCATGTACCAGGGCCGATTGACTTTATTTAGGTGCAGATATATATCACGAGATCTTTGATGGTGGGCGGTATTCAACTTCATCTAATTGTCTCTCGGGATTGCAGAGCATATTTGGCTGGATAATAATTGGGTGAGTATGACCTCAACCACTTATAACTTCTAGTGTCTCGTCGCATATTGTTGTTACTGAATCATTACTTGACAATGTTTTGTGACAATTTTGGGAGGTAGAAGAATTACCCGTGACTACCCACATTGACCCTAATGAAGCTATATGTGAGGCACACCATGTGACAACACACACTCGTGACAATGAGGGTGGATACATTTTTCGGCTACCTTTCAAGGATGAACAACCAGAGTTAGGAGAGTCACGTCAACAAGAAATCCAGAGACTCACTCAGCTGGAACGCCGCTTAGCTCGTTACCCACAAGTGAAGGAACATTATATGAACTTTCTAAAGGAATAGGAAGAACTCGGTCACATGGAGCACATAGAAACATGAATGATCCAGGACATTAAATACTATATCCCATATCATTTTGTATCTAAGGATTCTAGTTCAACCACCAAACTTAAAGTGGTATTTGAAGTTTCAGCATCATCATCATCATCATCATCGGGTAAATCACTGAATTATACATTATTAAAGGGTCCCCTACTGCAAAGGGAAAGCGTGGAAATTGTTATGAATTTTCTATTCTATCCCATTATTCTCACCACTGATATATGCAAGATGTATTGACAAATACTTATCATTCCGAATGACCGACATTCCCAGGTAGTACTGTGGCGCAAATCCCCTTATCAACAGATTAAAGAATATAAATTGAATACTGTGAATTATGGTGTATCTTCAGTTCCTTACTTAGTGATGAGATCGCTGCGTCAGCTCGCTTCTGATGAAAAACTTCGTTACCCTCGTGCTGCCCAGGTCCTTTATAAGGACATTTTTGTGGATGACATAGTCACTGGTCCTGATTCAGTGGAATCATCTCTCAGTTTACAAACCGAGTTGATTTATCTGCTAAGCCTAGGAGGCTTCCAACTCAGAGAATGTTCTAGCAACCACCCTGAAGTATTAAAGGAGATAACAATTGAACACCGTGAAGTTCCCCTCGTGTTTGAAGAAAATAGAGATCAAGTAATTAAGATATTAGGGTTGGAATGGGACCCCACATTAGATTCATTCTATTATCATCTACATTCTTCAGAGGTTACAGTAAGGAAGAGGGCAGTACTTACAAATATTTCTAAGATATTTGATCCTGTAGGGTGGCTATCTCTAGTGGTGATCTGGGTTAAGGCGTTTATGCAGACTGTGTGGACCCTAAGACTTGATTGGGCTGAATCCCTTCCACCGGACCTCGAACAAGGATGGCAAAGGTTTTGCTCACACTTTAATCTTCTTGCACATGTCTATAACATCAGATTTATATCAACAAATGATGCTATTAATTAACAGCTTCATGGATTTTGTGATGCATCTATCAAAGGATATGAAGCAGTCGACTATCTTTGAATTACTGCGTGTGATGGATAAATTCAAGTCAACAGCATTATCACCAAATCAAGAGTAGCTCCAGTTAAGAGTTTAACTCTTCCTAGACTTGAGCTTTGTGGGGCTCAGCTCCTAACCACACTTTTGGAATGGTTGCAGCAGAACCTTGAACTACAGAGTAGCCCTAATTCAAGCAGCAGTACCAGCACACCATTGGAGACATGTTCTAATTAATTCAAATCCGGCTGATTGTGCATTCAGTGTCTTACATAATGAAGAATTGACAAATTTCCACATCTGGTGGACAGAACCAGATTGGCTGAAACAACCCATTAGTAGTTGACCCAAGCTCCCTGAGGTGACTTGCCAGGTAGAAGTACCTGAGTTAAAGATTGTAACGGTTACCAGTCTAGTAGCAGAAGTGAATACCTGTTCAAACACTTCTCATCATGGGTTAAGTTGCAACGAACGAGTCATCGGATTTTTAGCACGGTTTATTCAAAACTCCAAAGTAAATAATCATGATCGTTGTCTAGAATCATTGTTGTCCAGGGAGCTCAAGGCGGCCACATTTTTGTATCAAAAAAGTTCAACAACAGGCGTTCTAGTCAGAACTTGAAGAGATAAAGAAGGGCCAGGAATGTTCACTCCACGTGAGGGGCCTAAACATGTTACTCGACCAGGAGGGACTACTGAGGGTATGAGGTCGTAGGCGACACTCTTCATTGCGGTATGACACCAAACATCTTATTCTGTTTCCGAAAAATAGTCACATCACCGATATCATTGTTGATCACTACCATCTATCTCATTTTCATGCTGGACTTTGAACAACCCACTCACTCATTTAAGGCCAGTATTGGATTCTTTCAGCACGCACTGTTATAAAAATCCGGATCTTCAAGTTTATAATATGTTTTCGATTTAAGGCACCTGCTCTCCAAATATAAATAATGGACCTCCCAGCGATGCGTGTGCAGCAATCAAGACCACTTGTCCGAGTAGGAGTGGATTATGGAGGACCCTTCCAGATAAAATCATCTGAATCAAGGAATTATAAGGTGCTTAAGACTTATTTATATTTGTTTTTGTGTTGGTAACAAAGCAGTGCGCCTTGAGGTGGTATCAGACCTAAGCATAAGGGCCTTTCTTGATGCCGTTCTTCGGTTTATTTCCCGTCGTGGTATGTGTTCAGACATTTATAGCATGTGGCACAAAACTTGTAGGTACTAAGCGACAGTTTACAGAACTACAAAGGCATGTGCTGTGCACCCTTATTTTTAATATAATAGAGGAATGCATTTATGTTTTAATTGTGCGGCGAACATGGGCCGAACTTTCAACTTCCTCCTAGTCTACTTGGACCACACTGAGTTGTTGTGATTTGGATCCGAGATCGGGCAACATAGACATTTGCAGTGCGATGTCGTCCATTACGCAGAAGGAACTAGAAGGGGGGAGGATCGGGATTGAGTGTTTTTGCAAGATCGACAGATGGTGACACTGACGTTGATAACTTTAGAACTATTTTCTGTAACACCATTAATTTACGCATTAATTTTTATTTGTTTTCTTTATTAGTGATCTAAATTAATTTCTCTTTGGTTTTCATATGTTTAATAGTCATTGTTTATTTTTGTGTAAGAACTAGGTTTAAAAAAAACATTAACGTTTTGCCACCTTTTGGCGGTTTGATACAATGTGTGGGGCTTTTTTTGTGAGAGACGCGTAAAAAGTTTTCTTGGAGTTGGGGAGTTGATTTTGGATTCCTCTTCTTATCTACCATTTTGTGGAGGCTATGCATTTTTCTCGTACTCGGTGTGATCACTCACCTAGTGACAGAGAGTAATGGTTTGATTTAATCATTATATTTGGTGGTAAAATGAACTCGGTGAGTTAAATTATACTATTTTCTTTAACCTCATCTTTCGGCCTGCGTGTTTTGGAAAATTAAATGTTTGGGAAAAAAGGTGGTGAAAGGTTTATGTTTTGACTATCTTTCCTATTATAATTTAGTTACTTGTAGAGCACCTGTAATGCTACTGGGGAACATCTTGCTTACAATACATTTCTTTGGAGTATTATTTTAATGTTTAGGGTAAGGGGCATTATTGCATTTGTTGGTTTTATCGCAGTTAGTTAAGTCATCAGTGTCATTAATTGTTGCTGGGTATCTTCACTTATGATATTAATGTTAGTGTTTTCTTTATCCTTAATATTTTTATGTGAACTGTTGTTATTGGAGATTTTCATTTATGCTATTTCTTTTATTTTTTTTATTTTTTTATTCTTACACGTGAACGATTGTTATTGGGAAATTTCATTTATATTATTAAGAACCAATCTGTGATGATCAATAATGGTTATCATTCCTATCCTTATTTTTAGAGTCATTATATTTCTCTGGATATCAATTCCTTGTTCCCCTTTCACCACACCCTAAAGAAGAGAGGAGAGCGTGCCTTATTAAGGGAGACAGTACATAAGGTGTCAGACTTGTGTGTTAGGGATCCGGGGTTCAATCCTTGGTCCTAGTACAGGTTTATCTGAGTGCAAAACCCTTCCTTCACCTTTGACAAGACGTGTATTAATCACAACTTCTGAATGTGGGGAATGTCTGACCTCCACCGTGGTTCGGATTCCACGTTAAACTGTAGGTCCTCCATTTCATCACACAATCACCCTACCTTTACACATTAGTGTAAGTGCGTATAGCCCGATCGGGTAGTAAGACGTGATGATGATGATAATAATAATAATAATAATAATAATAATATGTAATGTTATTTATATTGTAAAACAATCCATATATACAGGGTGAGGTATTTAGGTTGAAACACTAGAATATCCCGAAAACCAAGCAGTTTGAAAAAAAATTGTTCTTAGCAAAAGCTTTCTTTTTTCTCAGAGAGAAAGCTAATTGCTTAAGCTATTTTATTTTTATTTTGTAGAAGTCTTCAATATTATTTCAGGGTCAACTTTGTTTTTTTAAATGAAAACCTAAACTTTTTTAACGGAATTTTACTATACAAAAAAAAAGCTTTTGCCTAAATTTTGAAATCAATTTTTGAAGATATTTTAACTTGTATTTTTTTACAACAGTTTTTATCCAATCTCTTTATCACATTATGTTAACTCTTTATCAGTTAAATATAATATTGGTTATAAATTTACATCAATAAATGTTCAAAATGATGAACGTTAATCTCTATACTCTTTTCATTTAGCTTTATAAAAGATTAATTAACATTTAAATGTAAGAATAGTTAATTGTAAGCAAACGTGAGGACGTTTCCATTTCTATTGGGTATTTTACAGAACACGTATCCACTCCACACTTGTCTTTCGATTGTGTAATGTATATCTGATTTTATTGCAAGATAAACATGGCATACTTAACTGTTGCAGAAAAAATCAAAATAATGTTCATTTTTGGTAAATTTAGATGAAACGCCGATGAGGCAATTAATTTGTACAGTCAACTATTCCTCGATAAAATCATTCCATCGCACGCATAATTTTTTCGTGTTTCCAGAAGATGGAAATGTGGAGCCTAACAAAAGAAAACGACAACAAAAAATGTTACTGGTGAAAATAACGAGATCTTAGTGTTGTTAGCTGCAGTCGCCAACGATTCTCATGTAAGTTCTTGACAAATTTCTCGGGCTTCTGGAATATCTCAGAGAAGTGTTCTTGGAATATTAGTCCTCATACATAAATTACACCAAGATCTTCATGAGCATGTCTTTAAAAATCGAGTGAGTTTTTGTCAGTGGGCACAAGAACGATTTTTTTCCTAGGGCTGAGCCGATGTAAATACAAATTATTTAATTCTGAGTTAGATATTTTATTTTATAATAATAGCAAAAACAACATTCTAAGCAAAATAACCCATTCAATTTTATTTACCTAAAGGCTTGTTTCAAATTTTTATGAAATCCTTGATACATATATTAGGGATAAAGATTTCCTCAAGTAACAAAGTGAAACACTATAAAAACAATATTAGGTCGGCCAGTATGATTTATTTGTTGTGGATTTATAAGAAATTAAAAATTTATCATAATATGGCTTTAAGTAACGTAGTTCTTGAATACAAGTTGTATACCAACTTAATATAAAATATTATCTACAGCTTTCAGTACGAGACGTGATCTGCGCATGCGCACAGTATTTTGCTTTCTATTTAAATAATTCTCGTTTTGGATTTGTGTTATTTATATTTTATATATCCTCTATTTTTTCCGTTGGTTGGATTAACTAAACTATATTTTATTTACGTAACCGAGACTTATTTCACACAGCAAAAACAACGAATACGTTCAAGATAACTTATCATTATTGTACTATTGCGTATTATAGGCGCTAATTGATATTTGAATTTATTATTTATGAGTATAAATGTTCTTGTTTATTATTAAAGAACAAAAATATTTTCATATATATATGTGGTCTTAATTTAAAAACAAACTATGTGTATTCTCCTTAAGTGTACAATACTAAGTTTGTGATATTTATTTATTTTTTGGTATTGGTATTTTAATTTATTTGTAATTATGTAAGTAAATTCCTTGTTTATTAAGACATTGAAGTAGGCTTAAAAATAAAAATAAATATATTTAATCAACTTTAACGTTTAAAACATTAATTAAAATTTTTATTCAACAAACCTACTACTATCATGAAAACTATAAAAGTGGCAAAATAAGATAATTATTGTTTTTGGGTATTGTTATACTACACTTTTGTAATATTGAAAAAACACAACTATATCGGCATCGGATACCGGCAATATAGGCAAAAAAAACAAACAATGGCATCGGCAATATCTGTGAACCTTTGCTTCTCCAATCACGTGGAAAAAGAGACGATTACTATTACATAATTACACAATTTATAATTGATGAAGGATAGAGAAGGAAAATGCATCACAGAAATATATAAGTTTAACAAATAAGTTTAAAAAAATATAGAATTACACATGAGTGAAATGATTTACATTCAATTAATTAATGATAACTGTATCCCGTTATCGAGGTAGAAAACATACGGATGGATGAATAAATGTTAACACTTTGTAAACAAGGAACTGACAGAAGTTAGATAGAACATTTTGTTTAGTTTAACAACTCTAGAAATATGGATATACGCTCTTATTATTATTATTATTATTATTATTATTATTAGCACCGCGTCTTACTACCTGTTTGGGTTATACGCACTTACGCTAATGTGTAATAGTTAGGGTGATTGTGAGATGAAATGGAGGACCTACAGTTTAACGTGGGATCCGAACCACGGTGGAAGGCCTGGCATACCCCACATTCACAAGTTGTCTTGTCAGAGGTGAAGGAAGGGGTTTGGTAATCAGATAAATCTGCGCCGGGACCGAGAATTGAACCCCGGCCGCCAGCACAGAAGTCTGACACCTTACCCCTAGACCGCCAGGTCACCCAATATACCTTCTTCGAACGAAAGAACTTCTGCCGCAACTTGGAAATATTAAAAAGGGATTAAGTTTTAGACAATACACATAAAAACGATCTAGCCAGGCCAGTACCAGAATAATACCTGATAGGTCTAAACATGAATGATAGTGAAACTTGAAAATAGAAACATAGCATCAAATCCTGTATTTCTAGAGTTACTAAGAAGAATATTATTTAAGCTGGCTAGATTTTACTAACCCTCATGGAGAGTTACGAAAAACCTAAGAATAATATCCTATAAAAGGAGCTTCCATTTTACATATAATAGATGTCTAACAATCAGACATCTACACAGTATTTTACTATGGACGGTCATTTCCTAATGGTTAGGCCCTACTGCCAGGACAAGCAATAGTAAATGTATACATTTACCCAATACTAGAGCATACAATAGCTAGTAAAAACTATCTTTGAACACTTAAATAGATATGGTGCCTGAATGGGCCGGAACAAAACACCATCCCCACGGGCCACTACTTCAATCTAGTAGTGCACCCACAAGTTGCGCACCGTAGATAGCTACATAAAAAGAGTGCAATCGTGACTGCAATAAGTTACCGACTTAACTAGGTCCGAGAAGAGTGTGTTAGATGATCTGATTGTAGCCATAAAGAGATCCTAAACGTGATCGTAACATTTAGGGTGTCATAAAAATATAACAATGTCTTAAGGACTTAGGGCCAGTTTCATAGTCAAATTTAGTACGCCTCAAGTGCAGCGCTACACTAAGTACATGACGACAACTACCTAGACCAGAATGGAATGGGCCAGTTTCCTATGAGAGAACGGCCCATTCCATTCGAGTTTAGGTAGGTGTCGTCTTATATTTAGTGTAGCGCCGCACTTGAGGCGTACTAAATTTGACTATGAAACTGGCCCTTAGAAACGGAAATCAAATTTATGGACTTAGTATACGCAATAACCTGGTCCTATACATTTGTAGAGCATAGAGCCCACGTATTTAAACTATGCCTTATGAGCATAGGGAAATAACCATCAGACTATCTGACCCAAGAAACTATGTCTGATCGACATAGAAAATGAAGCAAGACATTCTGATACATGAAACTATGTCTGATGGACATAGAAAGTGACGTAAGATATTATGACATGATACTCAATGTCTAATCGACATAGAATATAAAACGAGACATTCTGATACATGAAACTATGTCTGATGGACATAGAAAGTGACGTAAGATATTATGACATGATACTCAATTTCTAATCGACATAGAATATAAAACGAGACATTCTGATACATGAAAATATGTCTGATAGACGGAGTTAAGAATCTAACGTAGATTCTAAACAAAAGATACAGATTCTTAAAGTATCAGAAGGGACTATCTGTGACGTGGTTGGGAAACCAACGCCTACACATCGTGACCACCAGTACTCTTCAGTGCTGAAGTTTTACATCGTAGTTCTTCTTCCGGTGAATAATTACTATGGGATACAAAAATGCGATTCACATGGAATCCGTTATATAGGAATAGAACTGGCTGGGATTTGGACTACAACCGGATATCTAAGGGATTAAGGGGGTGGGGGGTTAGATTTGTAGAATTACTCCACTTCCTCAGCAGCGCTGTCAGAAGGTGTTGCGAGCAGATACACTTATCTTTCTTTATTCGATGTGTGCCCTTCGATCAGGACGTCAACATGCTTGCGGTTTAGTCCGCTGGGGCAATTTTCCTCGCCGTTTGGGAATTTCCCGGCAACATCAATTAACAGTGAGTTAACACCTGTCACATCTTATTGGAATAGATTATTACTTATTATCTGGTTTTAATTGATTTATGGATTTTTTTTTGTAGATGTCATATTATATAACTGACATGCTACATCTGCAAAAGGGCTTATCAGCGTAGTCCCACTTTTTCTTCGACTTATTATTCTCCTAAGAATCAGGTTTTACCAATTATGAGGACGCTATTAGACACAACATGCGTTGTTGGTCTATCAAAAATCCACGGTGGCTCCGAGAGGTTGAATATAAAAACACCCGTGGACTGTGAATATCTGGTGTGGAGCTAGGTTACAAATTAATAAGGCAGTTCTTTATTGGCGGTACGTTGAATGGAGAGGAATATTGGAACTTTATTAATGAACAATTGCCACAACTACTAGATAAAGTAAATTTGCAAGTCAGACTTAACATGAGGTTGAACTATGGTTGCCCGACCCATTTTTCACGTACTGCAAGACAAGTATTATATCAGAACTACAAGAGAACTGTAACGATGTTACACTAAAGAAGAAAAAAGTTACTCCAAAGAAGAAACACTGTATGATGGTCCGTAACATGGGGCTGTACTCACCGCCTGCCTTGCAGAATGGGGCACTCCGGAGCTCACACCTAACGACACTCTTCACCGAGGGAAGTACAACGTGGACTGAAGCGGGGCCGAATTCAACACCCGGCTCGTGATGGTTGCCACGCTCACAATAAAGAAAGACTGATTTTGACCAAGGTAGTTTCCGGTTGTGGAAGTTTCCTGGTATTTTATATAGTTCTCAGTGTCACCGTTTCCCCCACCTGAGCGCTGCTCACCTCCCTTCTTTTGTTTGTTCTTCTCTACCCTGCTTCCCCCTTTCTGTGAATTTGCTCGAGTTTTGTGTACTATAAAATGACTTGTATGTTTAAACGATTTACTCATTGTACCACTGGCATTTATTAGGTGAGGGCGCCGACTCATATCTTCTCTAGGGCACGAACTTCAAAATTCTGTTTCGACATCATT
>CABFVX010003330.1:34819-49819 GCA_902151425.1 Timema shepardi
GGAGCTAGAACAAATTCTAAATATTAAACAGCTCTAGAAGCTCCCTGAAGTTTTTTTTATTGTTACACAGCCCCCTAGTTGGTACTTGTATCTTAATTTTGATAGTGTTTGAACCATAAATAAAGCCATATATAATTTATTAGTTAAATTTCGGGGGGGAGAGTGGTAGTTGGACACCCAAACCTACCCCCCCCCCCACCTGTTACGGCCTTGCATGGACGCACTTTATAGGTATTTTGAATAGTGGTAGTAATATATATGTATGATAAAAACAAAGATTATTATATGATTATATTACATAGATGACATTTTAATATATATATAATTGTTTTTTATATGTATTCTTATTCTCCATCCTTCTTATTTATGACAGCGTCTTACTACCTGTTTGGGTTACACATATACATGATAATTACTCTAATTGAGTAGGAATGAGGAAGAAAGAATTTTAATGGTAATATGCGTAGAAGGAGAACCACCCTTAGTAGACCTGACTGAGATTCGAACCCCGATATCCCCATCACCAGCAGTCCAGTCTAACACGAGGATGACACCAAAAAACCAATTGGCCATAGAAGCGGGTTAAACTTTACCAAATGTTGCAGCTTCAAATCACACGACTTGACGTATGAATGCACGATAATAGATCTAGTGACTTTATTCTGCCGTGATGTCCCTACTAGGAAAGTGAAACTTTACAAACCCGACTCCCTAGAAAGTGCTCTCACCCTCGTCGACGAAGAAGTTGGCGAAGAACTGCGCAACCACCACCGCCCCCGCACTATGGGGGTAGTTACGGGTCGGGTTAAACTCGTAAGGGTTCTTCTCGGGGTGCGCGATGACCCCGTAGTAGGGGAAGTCCCGGGACTCGATCACGGACACGAACTCGAGACCGTTGAGGTCATGGTTGGTCGCCAGGATCCTCCAATCAGGTATCAGGCCCATCTTCGTCATATTCTAGGACCGATAAGATGGATGGCTGCGTTGGAGACTTGGTTTGGAAATAATTACTTACTATGTGGTATTAGGAACTCTAAAATGTTTAGTCCCTATTCCCACCTTGATATAGTACTATCCAGTCGATCTCATTACACTCTATACTATCCTGAGATAGTTATATCCAGTCCATCTTAATACCCCCTACCCCTATCTTGATCTAGTTCTATATAGTCCGCCTCATTACACCCTCTCCTTATCTTGAGATAGTTATGTCCAGTCCACCTTAATACCCCCTATCCCTAACTTGAGCTAGTTCTATCCAGTCGACCTCATTACACTCTATACTATCCTGAGATAGTTATATCCAGTCCATCTTAATACCCCCTATCCTTATCTTGAGCTAGTTCTATCCAGTCCACCTCATTACACCCTCTCCTTATCTTGAGCTAGTTCTATCCGGTCCACCTCATTACACCCTCTCCCTATCTTGAGCTAGTTCTATCCGGTCCACCTCATTACACCCTCTCCCTATCTTGAGCTAGTTCTATCCAGTCTACCTCATTACACCCTATCCTTATCTTGAGCTAGTTCTATCCAGTCTACCTCATTACACCCTATCCCTATCTTGAGCTAGTTCTATCCAGTCCACCTTAATACACCCTAGCCCTCACTTGAGCTAGTTCTATCCAGTCCACCTTAATACACCCTAGCCCTCACTTGAGCTAGTTCTATCCAGTCTACCTCATTACACCCTATCCTTATCCTGAAATAGTTGTATCCAGTCAACCTCATTACATCTTATCCCTATCTTGAGCTAGTTCTATCCAGTCCACCTCATTACATCATATCTTCCATTCTAATGTTATTCTCCATCTGCGTCTAGGTGTTACCAATGGTCTCTTCCAACTATTATTATTTCGGCATCTTACAAACGGTTCGGGTTGTTTGCAATTGGTTTGCATCCATTACACACAGTATAGTTTCAATTTACAATGCATGTTCTTCCCACTGTAGCCTGGGAGATCTGACTACCTAACAATATCTGGTGATGAGTGCGTGGTGTGTAGCTTATCATTATGTATTACCATCCGAACAGGAAATACTAAAAATACAGTCACCTTCTCTGTGACGCAATAGGAGTGGAAGTTGGCGTTCACGTCCTTGGTCTTGAGGATCTCGATGACGTGGTCGGGAGCATTTCGGAACATCTTGCTGTCTCTGAAGTCTATAGTAAGCAAACATGACCAGAAAAAAAAACCAGTCGCTTTTAACTTTGTTTTTTAAAATATATTTTTACCGACGTACTTCACACAAGGGCTGTATTATAAGGACAAACGGTGAGATAGGTTATTTAACTCCTTCCTAGAGTCTGAATGAAAGTATAGATACTATTATCCACGCACCCCTATCTGAAGCTACCACCTTTAACTGATCGTAATTACTTGTACCAATATCACTCAGTCTTTTTCAAACAACGTTTTCGTGACCGTCTTAGTGTTCAAGAAAGTATTGGATTGGTAGAGTAGCAGTTAGAACACCATTCAGGTGCTTTGTAGACTGCAGTATACCTGATATGAACTCTGGAGGAAGTGTCTGCTGGGTGGAGTAGTGGTTAGAACACCATACAGGTGCTCTATAGACTGCAGTATACCTGTTATGAACTCTGGAGGAAGTGTCTGCTGGGTGGAGTAGCGGTTAGAATACCTAACAGGTGCTCTATAGACTGCAGTATACCTGTTATGTACTCTGGATGAAGTGTCTGCTGAGTGAAGTAGCGGTTAGAATACCTAACAGGTGCTCTATAGACTGCAGTATACCTGTTCTGAACTCCAGAGGAAGTGTCTGCTGGGTGGAGTAGCGGTTAGAATACCTAATAGGTGCTTTGTGGACTCCAGTATACCTGTTCTGAACTCCAGAGGAAGTGTCTGCTGGGTGGAGTAGCGGTTAGAACACCATACAGGTGCTCTGTGGACTGCAGTATACCTGTTCTGAACTCCAGAGGAAGTGTCTGCTGGGTGGAGTAGCGGTTAGAACACCATACAGGTGCTCTGTGGACTGCAGTATACCTGTTCTGAACTCCAGAGGAAGTGTCTGCTGGGTAGAGTAGCAGTCTGCTCGATGTTCCCTCCTCCCCGCCGCCAGGTAGGTGAGCAGTTGGAACCCCAGGCATGTTCCCCACACGGGGAAGTAGTCGCCATTTTGGTTCGCCTCAGTCGCTAGATCCAACAAGTTGGCGCCCGCGGCCGCATAGCCGTCAGCGTCTTCAAAATTAACAGCACCTCCCGGAAATAGGACACTGTGACGATAACATATATATTAACTAAGAGTGGGAATGTAGTATCGGAAGAAAATATTCTATACCTTACTCATGACGTGTTTTGCAAATATTGGTGCAATTCATCCATTTAATATTCTCTAAAGTATAAATTTGTTGAAAAATGACACCCAAGGTAAATTTTGCGCCCGGGTGGGATTGCCTTTTGGATCCTCCTTTAATAAAGGGGAATAATAGTATATTATGAAGATAATCCCCAAAACTAACAACTCTAAATCTAACGTAGCCTGGGGATAATAAGAAAATAAACAGGTGAGGACCTTTCAAAATAGCTTCCAGGAACACCAAATATTCTAACCTTATCTAGGGAAGAGGAGGGTAAAAGTCCAGAAAAAACAATTTTGTTCTTGGCCCGCCTCCTTCTTCCCCACAAATAACGTTCCACAACTATTTTATAAAATAACGATTACAAATAAAACTATTAGAACATGGTTTGAAGACAATGCTCTCATCTTTAATTTGGATGTAATGGACGATTAAAGAAATTTTTACAATATACAATTTTTAGGAGATTTTTTGTAGATGGCGAATGTAAAACAATATTTTAAGAGTGGAACTATATTCTATTCTATTTTCCATAAAAAAACTATACCAACATGTTATAAAACAGAAACCGTGCGATAAACGAGTAATTTGTTTTTAACACCGCGTCTTACTAACCGTTCGTGTACTATGTACTATGTGCTTATGTACTAACCACTCTAATGGTTTCAGGACTTATGAAGGTTATATTTATAAGAAGTGTAACCACATTTGCGTGGAGGGTGAGTGGAAAACAATTGTGTTAAAACCCTCAGTACACCCAACTGGGATTCGAACCTCGATCTCGCCACCATTGGCAACCTAGTTTAATGAGATAGTTGTGCCTTAGACAATGCGGCCACCGAAGCAGCTGATAAACGAGTAATTTTTTTTTATAGAAGCTCAATTGATGGCCTTAGATGGGTTTCTAACGGATATTATAGAGATATTAACTGCTTCAGTGGTCGAATGGTCGAAGCTAAGGCATCATTTCAGTGTTATACTGGTTTGCTGATGACGGGGAGATCGGGGTTTGAATAACGGTCGGGTCTACTAAAGGTGTTTTTTCAAAATGGATTTTCACTTTCTTTTCACGCAAATTCAGGTAGACTACCTCTAAAATACTTCCTCATTCTTACCACATCAAAGTGAATATCATATAAATCCGTATAACATGAGCAGGTAGTAAGACGCGGTGATAAAAAAAATCGCCACTTGAAGGTTGAAGGATCATATCATGACTATAGTAGAATTCTGGTAAAAAGAAATATTTAAAAATTACACACTTTTTTTTGGTGGCAAAAATTGATAGAAATCTACTTTAACATTAGTATTATTTTATAGATCTCGATAAAATATTATTAAAATTGACGATCATAGATTATATAACTTGATGTATGATTATTTTAAAACGGATTTAGTAAACCTCACAGCTATAAACACAGTTTCTTCTCATCCAAATCAAACTGTAGTCAGGCCATTACAAATTCAGTCTTTTTTTATATATGAACCTTACCCGTTCAACGATTTCATCAAATTCTTGTAATACTTCTTCTTGCGTCCAATCCTGAAAAAAAAAAGTTATTTAAAAAAATGTAAATGACGGGTAAATCAAGTTAGCTTTCATAATGAACATATTAAAATTTCTAAATTAAATAATTTATCAATAATTTTACTGTTTTCAAACGCAAATAAATAGAAGAAAATACTTATATTGGAACCATTTGGCATGTAAATGTTTTAAGTTCATTTGACAGTAAAAGTGTTACTGAACAATTTTAACATAGAACTTTATAGGCTATAAAAAATAATGCTTCAATGATTTCAAATTATTACAGTTCAGGAACTATAAGGGGTCAGACTGGCTATTTTATGGTTTTCGTGTAATCTACCATTGTTAAGGTAAAAGATTATTAATCTATGGGGCTGAAATTTAGTATAACTAGATATTCATATGAGGTTTGTACAACTAAATATGTATATTAAGGTAAAGAAAAATAAGCAGTGCAGTTTCAAAGTGGTAAGATTACATAATTTTTAATAATATGTAAATACTGTTCTTTTTATTTCCCGATAATTTTATTTTATCTCATTTTTTAGTGCACAATGTCAGTGGCGGCTCGTAACTAAAAATTAGTGGGGGTGTTTCCAGCACGGGAAGCAAAACAGTTCATTTTTTACTTCAAAGCCGCAAAGCCATCTTTTCCGTTGGTAGCATTCAGAATTAAAGCTACGAATACATTTCTTGTTGTTGCTTTTGCCTGGCTGAGATATTAGAATATCAGATGTTGAACTGTAACTTTCTCATGGAGAGATAGCTGTGAAAACTTAAGCTGTTGAAGTTCACAGTCACAAAACTTATTTCCTGGCGATGCAAGGCCATGGTTAAAGTTTTCTGTTAAATAAAAGAACCGAAAAAAACAACCGAATCAAATAGAATAACTAGAAGCAGAATAACAATCTAATTCTACACTCTTCTACACTTTATCACATTCAAGAATATGGTACATGGTTTTTAGCACAACACACGCTGAGTAAAAAAAACCTTCCTTCCACCATCACGCCAGAGCTGGCACTGCGAGAGCAGCAGTGCTATCTATAACTGGCATTTCCGTCTTTCTCCCCACCCTCCTCCTATGTGCGCATGCACACAACAGTCAAACACCACGTCGCTGGCACTGTGAAGCGCACAGTTCCATACAACAAAATTTGTATCATTTTAATAAACTGGTGGATGGCTACTGAAATACTTACATTAAGCTTAAGGAATATATATTGTACTACAAAAATAAAGAGAGAATTAAAGAAAAAAGGACTCACTATGATAAATGTTATCAATAATATCAAGTGTAAATAGGGATGCTGCAGTTCCGTAGTGACTATACACGAGCCGCTACTGCACAATATTGTTTGTTAGAATTCATATATAGTTGGGGTATCTGACCATATGTCTCGATCTGGCATATTATGTTCTGCTAGTCAGTGTTGTCTCTACAATCGGTACAGCCAAAACAAGATATTTAATGAAATATGACATAATGAATGTAATTTGTTAACATATATATATGTTAACAAATTACATTCGTTAATTTTTATCAATGTGTCGGAATTGATCGTTGCAAAAAATTTGATAAACATGTTATATTTCATAAAATGTCTTGTTTTGGCTGTTCCGATTGTAAAGACAACACCGACTATCAGAACATAATATGCCAGACCGAGACATATGGTCAGATACCCCAACTAATACACACCCAGGTAAAGTGGACGACGGTTTTTTTTTTACCTTGTCAGTATTGCTAGAATGAGCTAAAACAATGCTACTTGCTATCATTTACAAGATGACCCTTACCCCCACCCTTGTTAAATTCACCACAAAAGTGTTATAGACTTAAAAAATATCTGTAATTCTAACTGTTAAAGGACCTGAACTCCAACATATATTATTTTCTTAAGATAGTCATAAATTAATTACTTCTCTGTCAATAATAGAAATAATACACAATGAACTTAAAATATAGGGTATGTTATAAAATAGAGACATAGATTTTAGAGTTCAATATTGATAGTATGTTACTATATTATTAGTCCTAATCTTCGATGATTGATAATATTTACCAAAAGTGACGTCTACAGGTAACATGAGCTAAAGCATGAAAATATGAAAGAAGATATAATAACTTTACTGGCTGTCACATAAGTACAATTTTATTAAAATCAATTTGTACACATTTGTCAACTCATGTTATCTTCAGCTGTCACTTTTTATAGATATTATCAATACCAACAAAATAACAATATTAACATGGTAAAATATTATCATTTTTGACCGAAAAAGAAGTTTGTATTTTTTTAAGTTCCTTTCTGTCAAAACCCTAACGTAAAACTAATATTTTGTGGACAATGTTTATAAATAAAATTTAAAGTCAATAATAAATATTATAGTCCAATTCAGTGGCTGAATGGTCTAAGGTGTCAATCTTGTGTTGGACTGGCTTGCTCACAACGAGGTGATCGAATTTTGAATCCCAGTCTGTTACACTTAGGTTGATTCTTATTAAATTATTTTCCACTCTTCCTCAAAGTGAATGCGGGCAGATTACCTCTAAAATACTCCCTTCCTCATCCTTATCCCATTGGAGTAATTATCATATATGCGTATAACCTGAACAGGTAGTAAGACGCGGTGATAATTTAAAGATGCCTTGGTATTTGTTAGTGAAATACAGCCTCAATGAACTGAGGGACGGTTTACCATAATCTTGCCCATATTAATGATAATACATTAAGTTCATACTGTGTAATCAGTTTCAAGGTTATAGAATTGCTGTAAAACACAATATAAAAAGGGAAGATTTAATATTTTTTAACTCATGTGAAAATAGTTTTATTCAATTCAATAAGTTCAAATGCCTCTAGGATATACATTTTTTAACTAATTGGATCACGTTTTCTATGCCATATCTTGATTACATATTTTTAATAGTTTTCTTTCTAGTTTTTTCATTCATACGGACTTAATGCTTTTAAAGGAAATTCATCAAGATATTGTAAACGTTAGTCTCAGTATTGATCGTAATGCATCTATATATTTATTGTTATTAATAGTAGTGAGTTCTAACTCACATTATGGGTACGACGCGCCCACCGGAGCCCTCCACAAATTTGACGTATGACGCCGGTAGATGGCTCTGGTATCTATTGCTGTCCTCTCCTAACTCCTTTCTCATCGCCTTACTAAGCTCCAGTACCAAGACTCCTGGAACAATACGGGGATACGCGAGCATTCACGATAATACACGACATCACGCGAGAATTCACGATCATACACGACAGTAATCGAGCACGCATGACAACATGCTAAACTGCTCGCCTCAAAAATACGAGACTATACGAACATGTACGTTAATATATTATACACCAGTATAAAATTGGGTTTAACCTGTATTATGCTAAGGAAATCTACCTACTACAGTTGTGTGGTCAATCCTTCCTTAAATACAGGTGACGCAAAAAGATTACATGTTTTTAAAATGGGCAATAGTAATTGTGAGGAGGAAGGTTAGCGACAAAGTTACACCATCTGTTGAGTAGTTATATTTATAACTATATTGTTCAGGCGGTTCAGTTATAGTAGCCATTGCTCAGTGGAACATTGGACATCAAGATTTTACCGTCGAGCAATTCTTTAAAAATAATGATTCAGTTGTTACAGTCAAACATGCTTTCCGTCTACAGTTCAATGTTGCGCGTGATGGGGCGATACCTGATCGTAACACAATACTCCGATGGGTGAATCGTTTCGCACAACTGGATCAGTTATGAAGAGGAAATCAACTGACGTCCTATAAGGCTCCAACTCCAGAAAATGTTGAGTGTGAGAAAGCCGGTTATCCAGAGTCCTTGGCGCCACACTAGGCGTTGTGCACCAACTTTGGATCTGTCCCGTCGCTCGCTACAGCGCATCCTAAACGACGAGCCAAGACTCCATCGGTGCAAAATCATGATTGTGCAAATCTGCCTACAGGCAATTACGTCAAACGCAGACGGTTTTGTGAAAGAATGTTTGAAATTATTGCTTCTGATGATGGTAATGTGCATGATGATTAATGAGGCACATTTTAATTTGGATGGTTATGTGAATAAGCAGAACTGTAACTTTTGAGCAGCAGAGAACCCACGCGAATTATACTAGATACCTCTCCATTGTGATAAGGTTACAGTTTTTGGCGGCATTTTGATAGTGGGGATTGTTGGACCTTACTTTATTTGAAAACGAAGGGGCCAAAGCAACAGTGACTTCTGGGTGCTATGTCGACCTGCTACAAGTATTTTTGCGTCCATATCTTTGAGATTTACGCGTCAACATGGACTAAGTGTGTTCCAACAAGCTGGAGCAACAGCCCATACGGCAAGGGCTTCGATGACAGTTGTTCAACAAATGTTTACCCAGCACATAGTCTCACATTTTAGCGATGCCACTTGGCCCCCACGCTCACCATATTTGTCTGTCTGCGATTTCTTTCCTTGGGGTTACCTGAAATTGAAAGTATACGTTCTAAATCATTGAGCAGTAGGCAAACTGAAAGTTGCCATTTGCGAAGAAATTGTAAGTGTGGTTGAAGAAATGTTGTTAAGTGCAATTCAGAAATTTTAGTAGAGGTTCCAGATGTGTGTACAGCAAGAAGAATGAAATCTTTCTGATATAATCCTCCATAATTAAATAACCAATGTATTCCTATAAAGACTGCATTTACTAGTTATTGCTTTGGTGTTAGTAAAAAAAATTTATATTGAAAATAAACGAAGTTACACTAATTTGAAAAACATTCATTCTCTTTGCGCCGTCCTGTATAAGACGAATGTTGCAAATATGGTGTACCAGTGTTACCAATATCTCTTTATTACCCTCAGCACCACCTTCCGACATAAAAAGAAAGCTAGGAGATTTTACAACAATTGATCCAGAGAGAGAGAGAGAGAGAGACATATCAGAGGTGATATTAGGTGTAGTCCAAGACATAGAAGGAAATGTCAACTGATACATTACTTCAGGACAAACTTTAAACCATGTGGTGCCATCTGTTAACAATACATGAGTCGTGAAACGCTAGATTAAACCCATTAACATAATTAACATAATTAGCATATAGCTCCAAGCAAGGGCGTATTAAGATAATTTTTTTTCTAGTTGGGGTGTCCGCGTACGTATATCTGAAAACCCCTGTGGGGTACATCAAATTCCAGGGACGACGTGGATCCCAGCCTTTCTATAACTTTGCTATGTATGAAGTAAAATATTTCCTGGATATCTAAGTTTAACAAAAACGTTAAAGCCACTCACGGCATATTTTGAATTTAAAAAATAATAGTAATATATAAACTACCTTCAAATCAATGTTTATCTGAGAAACAAATATAAAGTGCTATTCATCAAGTAAAACACTCCTATTTTAAACATTTTAAACAAAATTACCAATGAAATGTTTGAGAAAATTATCAAAAATTTGTCTTTAGTAAACAGCTCTTAAGGGAATTTTTCCCCAAAAAATAGCTGTACAGTATTATTTATCATGTTAAATACACCCTATATATCCATTTTAAACCAAATTTAAGAACAATTTTCGAAAATTTTCAAATTTTACAAAAACAATAATTAATAAACAGCCCTTATTTCAAGGAATAGAATAATAATTAAAAAAAAACAGCTGAAGGTAATGCCATATATTGCCTAACTATTAAGTTTGAATTAAATCCATAAAACAGTTTCGTTGTAGCACTAGATGCAGACAGGTAGACAAACCGAGGGACTCAGAGAATTTCCAGATATACTTTCTTTGGTTTGGAGGCCAAAGTCAATATTCATCAAAATCTTGAGGTTAAATTCTTTCACGATTACAAATTTTCTATTTATAATAATGAGAAAGCAAAAATATATACAGTATGTTAAAAAATGTTTTAAACAAAACTATATTATTATAATATTGTTATCTTAAAACTTACACATAAGCGAATATAAAATTAGTAATATTATCAGCATTAACATTATTACTACCCTCACAAATAAACACATGGTGAAGATCATTAAGTTTGGTTTGCTGGTGATGGGGACATTGTGGTTTGAATCCCAGCTGAGTGTGTTAAGGGTATTTTTTCTAAATGGTTTCTCACTCTCCCCCATGCAAATGCGGGTTTACTTCCTATAATTCAACCTTCCCAATTCCTAATCCATTAGCGTAATTAGTACTTAAAGCGTATAGCCCGAACGGGTAGTAAGACGTGGTGCTAAATAATAATAATAATATCTAGTAGGGAATAGTTTTGCTGGTGGTTGTTTTACTAACCAGGAGTCAAGCGTTTAGTTTTTTAGTTCTTTTTTTTTTAAGATTCGACATATTTTTATGTAACTAACACTAATATCATATTAGCAACAGTCCACTACTATTTTACCATTAATTCACTTCTCTCAGCTCAACCTTTCACAACCTTGTAATAACTAGCAGTGCTGTTAAAATGTTGTGTATGGTTCCAAACTTTTCATATTTACAAATGAATGTTTTTAGAGAGTAAAAGTGTTGAAAATATGGATGGGGAAAGGGTAGCAAACCTACTCACATAAGATACAAACTCCATATCTAAAATTATATGTAATCGTATATGTAGGAGGAATCCAACAAATTCCAGGGGTGACCGGACCCCTCTCCCCCCCCCCTTCCTCTCAGAACCCAACTCTTTCTATGCCCTTGATTCCAGCAGTCACTGTGGCACTGTCTGCTTGACTTTTGTTTTTTGTTCAGGATCTTAAGGCGGTATTGCACTGTCATATTAATTTTATGAGAAAATATATAAATAAAAAGTCTGAAGCTATCTTGGTTGACAAATGTGTTAATACATGACCCCAAATTTATTTTAAAATCTGTACAAAAGACTTAGAATGATTTGAATTATTATTATTAACAGCTATTTGCTATAAGATCTGATATTGAAAACCAGGAATTGTATAAAAACGTTTTATGAATGGACCTAAACTCTTATGAAATGTTTCTTAGTGGAGACACACACACACACACACACACACACACACACACACACAAACACACACACACACACACACTTGAGAAAATTATATGTTTGTGGAGTCGTACAAGAAAATATTCTGCTCATACAATTAAATTTGTTACTGCTTCTCATGTTTCAAATGCCTATAGTGTAAATGTTTTAGAAAAGATTTGTTAAATACTTTGTTATATAAAAGACGGATCGCCAAAAAGCCACACCCAATTTCATCAAGGATCCTTTATAAAAGAAATATGACAGAGTAATACCGTCTTTGAATCAAGATAAAGATATTTGTTGTGACTAGAACTGCAATTTTAGTGAACTCCGAACCGCTTCTAGCTCACCTTCTTCCAACTCACGAGGATATTAAAGCTTGGTCTATCTACTGCAGTTCTGCAAGGTCCTTTGTTTTTATCTACAGTAGCCCCGTGGCTTCTTTGGTGCTGAGGGACAGCTCACATCTGACTTCCGACAGTCAACGTTTAGGTATGTACTTACTATCAGAAGTGACAGCAGATAAACACATGTTTTGCAGATCATATGGTTCGGCGTAGGGATACATAAATTTGTCTGTTAACTTTTCAAAGCTGTCAGTCAGAACCAAAGAAGTCATGGGGCTACTGTAGTAAGAGATTGACGTTTTATAATATTGAGATGTTTATATAATCTATGCTCTGTGTGTGGCTCACCATTCATTCGTCTAGGCTATTGGAAGAGTGATGAGGGCGGAAGAGTTTTGTGTAGGCGAAGGAATAGTTCTAAGCCATTTATGAAAAAAAAACACCTAAATACACCCGACTTGTTTTCAAACTCCTATCACCCCACCATCGGTGATCCAGTCTTATGCGAGAGTGACGTATTAGATTATGTGACCTCGGATGTGGGTAAAAAGGCTGTTATCCTTCATGGCATTGGTGAAGATAGTGTCAACCTATGTGAGTAGAGGGTGTCATTTGGTCAGCACAACAAGCCCTCCGGCTGCTAATCTCAGTTTTCTAGACCGAAGCTGATAGTTTTTCATTCAAGTATTTCCTAATTTGTCCTCCCGCCATTAATTTGAACCCGTTCCAGACTCTGCTTCACAGAGTGCCAGAAATCGAACTCGGAGCCTCTAGAGCTGTAGCCAGGAGAACTGACCACTAGACCAATGTTGTCCTACGAACTGATATATAAAATGTTATTGGTCTCTCTGTTACTACTTACACCAATTGTGCTTAAGTTTTTTATTGACTTAACTCGAAAGTGCGGTTAACATGATACAGACCAATTAAACTTTACTTCCAAATTTTATTAGAGTTAGCGGCCACAAACAAAAATACTTTTTGGCCTTTTTACCAGTTTCTACTTATCTGATTTTCATTGTACCGAAATTTAAAGGGTCCTAGATAGATAAAACTATTACTAAACACATCCCATGCGAAGAACGAGTAATTGGTCAGTTCTGATGAAAAATAGAAACATTTTTAGTTCAGATAGTTATGGAAATGTTGTTCTTACCTATTATTGGACGATCGTTCAATTTATCTCTCGAATTTAGTGAATTATTGCCCCAAATCTGGGCCATTGACCTCATTTCAAGCCATAAAATCCAGACAAATAACCAAAACCAAGGCGTGGCCATGCTATGTAGTTCTTTCAAAAATAAACGTTTAGATTAATATAATATAGTTTACAAGAAATATATCTCTTAATATGATTCCATGGAGAAAACTTATTCAATATCAACATGTCTACAAATTTGAAGAAATTAAATTTTACTTTGTACTGAAATGTTCCACTAATTCTAATTATCTACGGCCATTTGCGAGCCATTTCTATAGCACTTGAATTAACGTTTTTGTAACCATCACTTTTAAAAAACAAAATATAGATTTATTTATAATATAAACAAATATTTCAACAATACCATAGAGAAAATAAAGTGTGTTAGCCTAGGGAACATTTCAAATATTGCGTTTTTATATTTACGGAATTAAGATTAACATAATATAATAAATTTTATACAAATGGTTTAATGTGAAATGCTCATGAAAAATATATTACAAAAACAAACTCGGTAGTATTTTAATGGAAATTTTATTAAAAAGCTTCCTTTAGTTTTGAATTTACAGCTTACCAAATATGATTCTAACAAATATATACGAGTATGCTTTAAGGGTGATAGAATTTTTTACTATTCCTACCAATCGATTAACGTGAAAATTACAATGAATGGAATATAATATATTTTTTAACTCTTATTTTGTGTGTTGTGGTATTAATTAACATAAGGGAATCTTTATAACGTATATTTATCTGATTCAAACCCTTTCTTCACCTCTGACAAGACATCTTGTGAATGTGAGGGATGCCAGGCCTCCACCGTGGTTCGGATTCCACGTTAAACTGTAGATCCCTCCATTTCATCTCACAATCACCCTACCATCACACATTAGCGTAAGTGCGTATAACCCGAACGGGTAGTAAGACGCGGTGCTAATAATAATAATAATAATAATCTATAACGTATACATTTCTTTGTTAGTTAAAATATAATAAATTTATAAAATATTGTCTTATTATTCCATGTTTGATCATTGAAGAAAATCACATCAATAATACAACAGGTCTAGTAATCCCCAAATTCTATTATTTTCAAAAAGCAGTGTTTCTCTTAAAATAATACACTATAAGTAAGTATTCCTTAGTTAAATTTTTATTTACTATAACATATTTTATTGCTTAGTTCCAGCTAGAACTACGTATTACACTCTTACAACGTCAAGATAAATTAAGTCAGTGTATGTTTATGCGGTTGGAATGAGATAATGTACAGTAGCCCCATGGCTTCTTTGGTGCTGACTGACAGCTCACAGCTGACTGCTGACGGCTTTTAAAAGCTACCAGACTAAATTATGTATCCCTACGCCGAACCATATCATCTGCAAAAATGTGTGTTTAGCAGCTGTCCCTTCTTAGATTCAAAATTTAGGTATATACCTAAAGGTTAACTGTCAGAAGTCAGCTGTGAACTGTCAGTCAGCACCAAAGAAGCCACGGGGCTACTGTACGGTATGTGTAAAAGCTCGTATGGATAGAGTTATTAATGGATGGGTGCTGAAGAAGTGCGGATTAAAAGGGAATCCAAAGGTCAATGTGACAGAAGC